>JAYESD010000300.1:0-58468 GCA_036927565.1 Tuctoria greenei
AGATGCTTCAAATTCTACAGTTATCCCTTCCTCATTGGTCAACTTCACTGTCTTTGTGGCACATTCAATAACCCCATTGTGCTTCCTCAACCAGTCCATACCAAGTATAATATCCAACCCTTGAGAATCTAAAACAATGAGGTTGGCGGAGAAGTCTACCCCCCTTATTCTAAGGCTTACTTTTGGACATACTATATTTGTCCTCATCTCTCCTCCAGGAGACTTAACCAACAGAGTAAACTTCATATGAGAGATAGGCAAACTATACTTGGCAACATACTTCGATGCAATGAATGAATGCGATGCTCCAGAATCAAATAACATAGTCGCGGGGTTGGAGTTGGCGAGAAACATACCAATGACCACATCATCCGCTTGTTGAGCATCCTCCGTAGAGACATGGTTCACGTTGCCACGAGCAAAATTCTGCTGTCCACGGCTTCCTTGTGGCTGTCCTCCATTAGGTCTTGGGTTTTGCCTCGATGCATTGCTTCCTTGACCAAGGCCCGACTTAGGACATTGATGTGCAAAGTGTCCAGCTTCTCCACAAGTATAACACTTCTTAACTCCACCAGAATTATTGGGACGAGCTTGGTTTTGAACATTGGCTCCAGGAAAATCAGCACGAGGTGCATAAGGCGTTGGAGGCCTAGGTGCTTGCATGACAGGGCGCTGCTGCACAAACTGAGTTGGGCGCGGTGCATAACCAGGGCGCTGAGCAGGAATAGAGGAGCTGTAATGAGGCGCATTGGGCGGCGCAAAGCGAGGGCGCACATTACTTCCTTGTTGCTGTCCTTGATATGGCGCCTTCCTCTTGATTTCTTGCTCCATCTCACGGATCTTGTTCTCGACCACAATTGCTTTGTCCACAAGCTTCTGAAAATTGACATAATCACAGTTGAGCAATTGCACTTGGATCGTATTGTTCAATCCCCTCATGAACAGGTATTGCTTCCGGCTGTCCCGGCTAACATCCTCAGGCGCATATCTTGAGAGTTGAGTGAACTTATTGAGATATTCACTCACGCTTGATTTTCCTTGTCTCAAGTTCTCAAATTCTTGCCTCTTCAAGAGCATAACACCTTCCGGCACATAGTGAGAACGAAAATTTTCCTTGAATTCGGCCCAAGTAATTCTCTCTTGGTTCTCATGAGCATTGCAATAAGAATCCCACCAATCTGCAGCTGCTCCAACTAGTTGATGAGAAGCGAACAAGACCTTCTCTCGGTCACTGCATTGGACAATGGCTAGCTTCTTCTCCACGGACTTGAGCCAATCATCAGCATCCATAGGGTCAGCAGCTTGAGCAAAGGTTGGCGGCCTAGTCCTCATAAACTCTCCCAATCGGTTATGAGGAGGTGGGGGTGGCGGTGGAGGCATGTGGGGCTGATTGTTGATATTGCCAGCCTGCAGCTGTCCCATAGTCTGTATCATGGTCTGCATGAGCTGGTTTTGCATGGCCAATAGCTGCTCGATGTTGATAGCTCCCTGAGCCGGTCCTTGTCCATTGTCGTTTTGAGGCACTCCATTGTTCTCCTCTTCATCATTGCCATCCCTCTGGTTGCGAGTCCTCACCATCTGAAGAAAAGCAGTAGGTAAGAATTAGAAAACGCCCCAACTATATGCATCAAGGGATATGAACTAAACAACTGGCTACACTAGCCTAGGTGGACATGGCAATGCTAAAGCATCCCAAAATCCTCTATTAAGCACACAAGCAAGCAATATATATAGGAAACAGCACTCCAAGCAAAAATACATCGATTCCTGAGTGCTCCTATGTGCTCTAAAGTGTCCATTCTATCTAGGCTGCATCCTACGGTCAACCTGTGGCTCTGATACCAATCTGTGACGCCCGGTTCCGAAAATGAACCAAGCTAACGCATATGTGTGCCCAGGATGTTCACCACACATACACGAGTGAAATCACAATAGGATATACAGAAAATTACCACAGCTCAAATTATTAAATAAGTACTCTTATTACACAATTCATTAAATCCTCGAATACAAGCTCTAATGAATATTAATGACAAGTTCAACTAATGCAGCGGAAATAAACTAATTAAACAACTAAGCAAACTAAGCAACTATGCAGCATAAGCGACAGGGTATGTATATGCGCAGCTCCAATCAACACCACAGGCAAAGCTGACGGTGGACACGGCCTAGAACTCCGCATTATCGCCATTAAAATCCCAGTCCTGACCTGCAACTGTTGGGGTGGGGAATTGCAAGAGTGAGTACATGTCGTACTCAGCAAGTGTGGAAAGTATGACATGTGGCTGATTCAAATGACGACAATAATAATGGTAAAGTGCTGAAAAGTACGGTAAAACATTTGAAAAGCAATATATTATAAGTATGTGAAATAAACCCATCATAACCATAAATAATACCATAATACCAAACTGAATTCTTTACCATCATAAATAATTCCAGATTTCACCATCATCAATAACCATATTCAATACCAGAAATTAATCCATAACCATCCATAACCATGACCATTACCAAATTCCAATTTGCCTCTAATCATGGAAGTTGTCCAGGTGCTCATAACCGGGAGCACGGCTATCATGATAGTTTTAGTTAACACTCTGCAGAGTTTGTACCTCTTTACCCACGTGTCCGTGATTTCATCACCCTTCGGTGACTAAGAACCTCCCTTATGCCCATGACCCGTCAGTCACATAACACACTTCCGTTGGTGTGTGGCCAAGAGATCACAAAATAGCCTTTACAAAGGGATTACTAGCCTATTTAGACCCCACTGAGGTTTCACCGGTGGCGATGTCTCCCGCAGAGCACATCTTCAACCAAGGGCCCCCTCTTGAGCCATTCGGATCCCAGGGTAGTCCCACCAGTCACCAACAAACCCAATCCGACTACCCTTTCCCCGAGCATCCACAATGGTCCAAACAGCACTAGCAAAGCCCTAATTAATCAGCTACGCCGCACCCATAACTTGGCCTCGTGGTGGCACTGTAGTCCTGGCTTATTCTCGCATGAACCGGTCCTTAGATCTTAAGCAAGCAACCCACCATAACATCCAACCCATCCACATACCAGGCTTGCTTAGATCATCCATTACCATACCATGTTTAACTAGTTCATGTTAACCATAATCTCATCCATGCATAAATAAATTGAGTGATATAGTTGTTCCCATCCCAGTTGATTAAGCGAAGCAAAAGGGTAAAAACCCTTCCCGACTCTCTCTACCATAACTTCCAGGTGACAAGGGTGGTCAAACAAAACTAGTAAACTTCCTACCATAGGATTCCCTTCAATTTGACACAAGCATGCAAGTTCGCAAACAAAACATTTATTTTAAAACAGGATCAATATGCTTCAAGGACACTTGCCTTGCTCTTGCTGTTGATTAGGGTCAAAGCCTTCAAACTCTTGATGCTGTAGATCCTCCGTGGCACTCTCTAGCGCAATTCCGTCTAATCCACACAATAAACATACAAGACAAGAAACACAATCAAAGAGTGCACAAATATTACTCAATATGTCATGACATGCATGATTGATGCAATGTAAGGTAGAACTTGTTACTAGATTGCTTTTAACGATCACTAACTAGTTCTAATAGATTTTAACAAGTTTATACAGGTTTGGATTCGATTAGATCAAATTTTAGAATTAATTCGACACAATTTAACCAGAAAGATCGGACTAGTCCGCTTGGGACCGGACAAGTCCGCACTCTGCGAGATCAGCGGATTAGGGTTTTCTAGATCGACGTGAATTTGGAGATTAGGGGTTGAATTCTCGTAAGGAAAAGAGAATAGAAGGTATACCAGGTGTTTAGAACTCCAATGAACCAAGAAACTTGGAGGTAACACTTGGATCTTGATGATCTAGGGTTGGTGATGAACTTGGAGAAGAATTGGTGGTGAAGGACGAAACTTGGTGGAGATCTTGATCCTCCTTCGTTTCCTCCTCTTCTTCTTCTTGTTTGGGATCTTCTCCTCCCTCCTTGATGGTGGCTCCCCACGAACTAGGGTTTGGGTGGGTGGAAAAGTGGCAAATAGATGTCAAACCAAGGGGTGGGGTTGTTTATATAGAGGTGGAGGCTAGGGTTAGATGGATTTCGAGTTTTGGGATGAGTAGAGGCCGGTTTAGAGTCCCACATGGGCTCTAAAAGAGTTGGGCACGACGTCCCTAGGCCCACTTGACGTGAAACCCAAGAAACAAGTCGTAAAACAAAAGGTCAATCTCGGAGTCGCGAAATATCGGACAAGTCCGGAAAGGACCGGACTAGTCCGAAGTCGTCCAGAGAGAAAATCGGACAAGTCTGGCCAAAAATCGGACAAGTCCGATCTTAGTCAGAAAGGAAAAACGGACAAGTCCGCTGGAACACCGGACTAGTCCGGAAAAGTCCAGGGACTTAGCAAATTTTCAAGGATTCATGGAATATCGGACTAGTCCGCACAAAATCGGACAAGTCCGAAAGTTTCCAGAGCCAAAATCGGACTAGTCCGCAGCAAAAACGGACACGTCCGTTTTTAGTCAGAGAGAAATCGGACTAGTCCTCAGTAAAATCGGACTAGTCCGCACTTTCCTGCATTTTAAGTGCGGTTTTGCTCCAAATCAATTTTAAATGCTCCGAATCAATTTTAAACTCGTTCCTCTTGTTGTGGGCTAATGTTAAACATGTATATGAGTGCATGTAGGGCATGATGCATGAAAATGAGGGTGTTACAACGTTAAACCATCGCTGACCTCTGATAGGTGACACCTTGAGGTATACAAAATCTCCAACTTCAAAAGTCAGACTCCTTCGCCTATTATCAGCATAACCTTTCTGTCGAGACTGGGAAGCCTTTAAGTTTTCCCGTATTATTTGGACTTGCCTTTCAGCATCTTGTAACACGTCGGGACCAAGCACATGATTCTCTCTGGTTTCATTCCAAAACAAGGGAGTCCTACACTTCCTTCCCTACAATGCTTCGTAGGGTGATATTTTCAGACTTGCTTGGTAGCTATTGTTGTACGAGAATTCAGTATACGACAAACTTTTATCCCAACTTTTCCCATGCTTTAAAGCGCAAGCTCTTAACATGTCTTCCAAAATTTGGTTGGTCCTCTCGGTTTGTCCATCTGTTTGAGGATGATACGCCGAACTGAAGTTCAACCTTGTTCCCATTGCTTCATGCAATTTCTGCCAAAATTTGGAGGTAAACTGAGAACCTCTATCCGAGACTATCTTCTTCGGTACTCCGTGTCGACACACAATATGCTCCATATACAATTCTGCTAGCTTCGCGGTGGTATATGTGGTCTTGACGGGGATGAAGTGAGCTGATTTTGTCAACCGATCCACAATAACCCATATTGAATCATAGCCAGACTGAGTTCGCGGTAATCCAACTATAAAGTCCATACCAATCTCTTCCCACTTCCACTCTGGGATCTTTAATGGGTGTAACAATCCGGCTGGCCTTTGGTGTTCGGCTTTCACTCATCGGCACACATCACAAAGTGCAATGTATTCGGCTATGTCCTTTTTCATGCTGGCCCACCAATAGCATATCTTTATGTCCTTGTACATCTTTGTACAGCCGGGATGAATTGAGTAAGATGAGTCATGTGCCTCTTTCAATATTGTTTCCCAAATATGCTTAACATTTGGTACCACAATCCTCTTTCCGAGCCATAAGGTACCCTGTTCGTCCTCATCAAATCTGAATTCTTTTCCTTCTTGGGTCCTTTCCTTGATTTCCTGTATTTCCTTGTCCTTTGTCTGTCCTTCCCGTATTTCCTGCTCTAATGTTGGGTTGACTTCCATCGTCTCCATCTCATTTACAAGCCCGAGGTTCAACCGTTCGAACTCCTTACATAACTCGGATGGCAATTCTAGAACCGTGAGTTCATTACTTACTCCTTTCCTACTCAAGGCATCGGCCACTACGTTGGCTTTTCCTGGATGATAGTTGATCCCCACATCATAATCCTTGATGGGCTCCAACCATCTTCGTTGCCTCAAATTCAGATATGTCTGTGTGAAAATATACTTAAGACTCTTGTGATCCGTATAAATTTCACACCTATGTCCAAGAATATAGTGTCTCCAAATCTTCAATGCATGTACCACGATTGCAAGTTCTAAATCATGTGTTGGGTAATTCTGCTCATGTTTCTTCAATTGTCTTGACGCATAGGCGACCACTTGACCTTCTTGCATAAGCACACATCTGAGTCCTTGTCTTGATGTGTCGCACAAATCCAAACTTCTTGCTCACGTCTAGTAATACCAACACCGGTGCGTTTATAAATCTCTTCTTCACCTTCTCAATGTAGTCCGAGCAAGATGGAGTTCATTTGAGAAGCTTTCCCCTTGTTAGCAACTCAGTCATGCGCTTCACTACGTTGGAGTAGTCTTTGATGATTGGTTAGCTTTGACATTTATTGTGACGCATCAACTCCAATTGCTTCGGTGCGGTTTGAGATGCTTCAAATTCTACGGTGATCCCTTCCTCATTAGTCAACTTCACCGTCTTTGTGGCACACTCAATAACTCCATTGTGCTTCCTTAACCAGTCCATACCAAGTATAATGTCTAATCCTTGAGAATCCAAAACAATGAGGTTGGCAGAGAAGTCTACCCCCCTTATTCTAAGGCTTACTTTTGGACATACTATATTTGTCCTCATCTCTCCTCCAGGAGACTTAACCAACAGGGTAAACTTCATATGAGAGATAGGCAAACTATACTTGGCAACATACTTCGATGCAATGAATGAATGCGATGCTCCAGAATCAAATAACATAGTCGTGGGGTTGGAGTTGGCGAGAAACATACTAATGACCACGTCATCCGCTTGTTGAGCATCCTCCGTAGAGACATGGTTCACGTTGCCACGAGCAAAATTCTGCTGTCCACGGCTCCCTTGTGGTTGTCCTCCATTGGGTCTTGGGTTTTGCTTCGGCGCATTGGTTCCTTGACCAAGGCTGGACTTAGGACATTGATGCGCAAAGTGTCCAACTTCTCCACAAGTATAACACTTCTTAACTCCACCAGAATTATTGGGACGAGCTTGGTTTTGAACATTGGCTCCAGGAAAATCAGCACGAGGTGCATAAGGCATTGGAGGGCTAGGTGCTTGCATAACAGGGCGCTGCTGCACAAACTGAGTTGGGCGCGGTGCATAACCAGGGCATTGAGCAGGCTCAGAAGAACTGAAGTAAGGCGCATTGGGCGGCGCAAAGCGAGGGTGCACATTACTTCCTTGTTGCTGTCCTTGATACGGCGCCTTCCTCTTGATTTCTTGCTCCATCTCACGGATCTTGTTATCAACCACAATTGCTTTGTCCACAAGTTTCTGAAAATTGGCATAATCACAGTTGAGTAGTTGCACTTGGATCTCATTGTTCAAGCCCCTCATGAACAAGTATTGCTTCCGGCTGTCCCGACTAACATCCTCAGGCGCATACCTTGAGAGTTGAGTGAATTTATTGAGATATTCACTCACGCTTGATCTTCCTTGCCTTAAATTCTCAAATTCTTGCCTCTTCAAGATCATAACACCCTCGGGCACATAATGAGAACGAAAATTCTCCTTGAATTCAGCCCAAGTGATTCTTTCTTGGTTCTCATGAGCACTGCAATAAGCATCCCACCAATCCGCAGCTGCTCCAACAAGTTGATGAGAAGCGAACAGGACCTTCTCCCGGTCACTGCATTGGACAATAACTAGCTTCTTCTCCACGGACTTGAGCCAATCATCCACATCCATAGGGTCAGCAGCTTGAGCAAAGGTTGGCGGCCTAGTCCTCATAAACTCTCCCAATCGGTTATGAGGAGGCGGGGGTGGCGGTGGAGGCATGTGGGGCTGATTGTTGATATTACTGCCAGCCTGCAGCTGTCCTATAGTTTGTATCATGGTCTGCATGAGCTGGTTCTGCATAGCCAGTAGCTGCTCAATATTGATAGCTCCATGAGCATGTCCTTGTCCAGTATTGTTCTGAGGTACTCCATGGTTCTCCTCCTCGTCATTGACATCCCTCTGGTTGCAAGTCCTCACCATCTGAAGGAGAGCAATAGATAAGAATTAAGAAACGTCCCCAACTATATGCATCAAGGGATATGAAGCTAACCAACTAGCTATACTAGCCTAGGTGGACATGGTAATGCTAAAGCATCCCAAAATCCTCTATTAAGCACACAAGCAAATAATATATATATATAGCAAACAGCACACTAAGCAAAAACACATCGATTCCTGAGTGCTCCTATGTGCTCTAAAGTGTCCATTCTATCTAGGCTGCATCTTACGGTCAACCTGTGGCTCTGATACCAATCTGTGACGCCCGGTTCTGAAAACTGCACCAAGCTAACGCATATGTGTGCCCAGGATGTTCAACACACATACACGAGTGCAATCACGAAAGAGTATACAGAAAATTACCACATAACAAGATTAATTATCAAATTTTATTACACAAACCATATTATCCTCGAATACAAGCTCTAATGAATATTAATGACAAGTTCAACTAATGTAGCGGAAATAAACTAATTAAGCAACTAAGCAAACTAAGCAAAAGGGATAGCGCAGCTCCATGCAACACCACAGGCAAAGCTGACGGTAGACACGGCCTAGAACTCCGCATTATCGCCATTAAACTCACAATTCTGACCTGCAACTGTTGAGGGGGGATTGCAAGAGTGAGTACATGTCGTACTCAGCAAGTGTGGAAAGTATGACATGTGGCTGATTCAAATGACGACAATAATAATGGCTAAGTGCTGAAAAGTACAATAAAACCATTTGAAAAAACAATGTATCATATTTATGTGAAGTAAACCCATCATAAACCATGTAACCATAATAATACCAGTCCATAATTCACTATTACCAATAACCATAATCAATGTCATAAACCATAGTTCCATCCCATAACCATAACCATAACCATAACCATAACCATAACCATAATATCAACCATAACCATTACCAAACCATAACCATCCCAAATCCCAATTTCCCTCTAATCATGTAGGTCATCCAGGCGCTCATAACCGGGAGCACGGCTATCATGATAGTTTTAATTAACTCTGCAGAGTTTGTACCACTTTACCCACGTGTTTGTGATTTCATCACCCGTCGGCGACTAAAGAACCTCTCTTATGCCAATTACACTTCCTTTGGTGTATGGCCAAGATATCACAAAATAGCCTTTACAAAGGGATTACTAGCCTATTTAGACCCCACTGAGGTTTCACCGGTGGCGATGCCTCCAACTGAGCACATCTTCAACCAAGGGCCCCCTCTTGAGCCATTCGGATCCCAGGGTAGTCCCACCAATCATCAACAAACCCAATTCGACTACCCCTTCCCCGAGCATCCACAATGGTCCAAACAACACTAGCAAAACCCTAATTAATCAACTACGCCGCACCCATACTTGGCCTCGTGGTGGCACTGTAGTCCTGGCTTATTCTTGCATGAACCAGTCCTTAGATCTAAAGCAAGCAAACCACCATAACATCCAACCCATCCACATACCAGGCTTGCTTAGATCACCCATCGTATTGACCAGTTCACTTTAACCAGTATATCATTAATACATAATTAAATTTGTAGTGTTGTTTTCCTATCCCAATTAATCAAGCGAAGCAAAAAGGTAAAAACCCTTCCCGACTCTCTACCATATATTCCAGGTGACAAGGGTGGTTAAACAAATCTAGTAAACTTCCTACCATAGGATTCCCATCAAATTGACACAAGCATGCAATTTTGCAAACAAAACATTTATTTAAAAAAAAACAGGATCAATATGCTTCAAGGACACTTGCCTTGCTCCGGCGGATAGGGTTGCCCAAGCGCTTCAAAGTCTTGATTCTGAAAATCCTCGTACACGATCTCTTGAGCACTTCCCTCTACTCATGATCACTCATACAAGAATATACATACAAATCAACATGATGCATACATACTAATCAACATGCGATGATATGCATGCATGCAAAGTCAAATAATTAATTAACTACGGTTGCTTATTAATTAGATGCAACTAGTTCATACGTGTTCATATGAGTTTACGGGGTTTTAGCAGGGATTAATGCTGCTGAAAATAAAAAGACGATGTCAATTTACGTCTATTAGATCTAATACGTTGCTAAAATTCGCATCGGAAAAATGAACCCTACCGTAGATGCGACGGCTCCGAAGATCGAGGGACGACGGCGACGCGTAGACGAAGTAGATGGCGCAGGATCTTCCGGCGGCACGACGACGGTGACGATCTCCAGTGGACGATGGCACCCTCCTCTTTTTCTTCCTCTTCTTCCCCTCTTTTTTTTTCTTCCTTTTCTTCCCCTGGCGGTGGGTCTGGTGCTCTGGTTTCTTTTTTCCCGGCGGCGCTAGGGCTATGGGCGCTGGGGATTACGAAGCCCTGACTTTTTATAGCGGCGGCTAGGGCACCGTACCGTGGGAGCTAGGGCCGGCGCGGCGTAACCGACTCGGGCGCGTCGCGCGCGGGTGGGGCGTCGGTGCATCGCGCGGGCGCGGGGCATCGTGCAGCACGCTGGGGCCAGGGCGAGCGCTGCACGCTGGGGCCGGGGCGGTGCAGGGTGGTCGCGCGGGAGCGGCATCGGGGCGCGCGGGAGCGGGATCGAGCGGGGCCAGGCGGTCGCGGGGCAGGCGGGGCCCAGGCGGCGAGATTCGCGCTGGGCGCGTCGAGCGGGAGTTGCGGTGCGGGTGGGGCCCGGGCAGGGCGTGATGGCGCATGGGAGCGCGGGAGCGCGCTGGTCGGTGGGAGTTGCGGTGCGGGTGGGGCCCGGGCGGGGCGTGATGGCGCGTGCCGGCTCGGGGGCGTCGGTCGGCGTGAGCGGGCGATGCGCGGGTGGGCGGCGGGGTGGGGCCAGTGCGGCGCGCGCTGGCTCGGGTGGGGCGTGGGGCCCAGGGCGGGGAGGCAGCGGGCGCGGGCGGGAGCTAGGCCGTCGTCCTGACCGGCGGTGGGTTTTCTCTTTTTTTTTTCCTTTTTATATATATATATATATACTTCCCTTTTTTAAATCATATTATTTATTTATTTATTTATATTTTCTTTTTTGTTATTCTTTTTATTATTATTATTACATATTTTATTATTTATACTATTATATATATATATTCTTTTTCTTTGCATATACAAATATTATCATTAAATATATATTATTATATTTTATTTTTATACTTATTCCATATTAAAAGTTTTAGGCTATAATTATTATTTTCTCTTCCTTCTTTTTGCTACACCATATATGTATGTTTTATCATTTTTATTTTATTCTATTAATATTTAATGCATGAACATGTAGGCAATGCATGATGCGAAAATTGAGGGTGTTACACGTGCTACCGGAGCCGGGACCCCCACTTCTCCCTGAGTCCAGCAGTCGAAGGGATGATCGAGGTAGAGCTGGACACTGCCCGAGAGAGTGTTTAGGATGCCATCGAAGCTGTTGCCTTAGCTATCCGTAGGACTTTGGCCTTTCTTTCCTTGCTCCCCCCTATATGCCTCCAATTTTGTAAGATAATATTTTAATGAATGAAGTCCTCTTAATCTTCGGTTCTTGATATTTTTGTGTCATGTTCCCTTAGGAGCTCCAACAATATCCATGGTCTTCTTAGGGGACGTCACCACCGGCCCCCCTGGGATTGTCAGAGCTTATGAGCTCCGACAAGGCCCATGACTTTCGTAGGAGACACTACGCACCGTCTGGCCCCTTGGGGTTGTATGAGCTTTAGGAGCTCCAGCAACACCCATGATCTCGGTAGGGCGTCGACGGTGTGTCTCCTGTAGTTGTTGGGGCTCAGGAGCTCCGGCATTGCCCATTGTTGATGTAGAGGGTGCCAACGGTGGGTCCCCGAGCCTTCTCTAGGTGGAGGGTCCGTTCGCCATTGGAATCACGGGCATGGCTTTATTTAGTGTTGTACCTTAGGAACCTGCGCGTATGACAGAAAAAAGGTAATTCCGCTCTCCAGCCAATCTTTTACCTACGCTCTATTAGTGTCGCTTGTCTTACGACCCGTTGCCATTGTGGGGGGCTTTGAGCAGGTACCCAAAGTGACCCGCCGTCAAACGGACAGCAACGCTCCCACTATTGTAGAGACGAAGGGAAGATTGGCCGCACCCAAGCTAGGTGAAGAGCTAATGGCAAATGTGTGACAACATTCATAAGAACTAAAGATAATTTCAAATGAACAAGGCATTTCAGGGTAGAGCAAACAACTTTTTCATTATAACACTCATAGGAGAGAACAAACTTTACAGGAGGAACGACCTGGCCCGGGCGACAAGGAGCTGAGTGTACCTTCTCTAGGCACCGGATCGTGCCGAGCAAGGCAGACAGTCGGAGCTCATTTCCCCGACCTTAGTTAACCCAAGTGTTGTCTCTAGACACTATGCCGATTTTATAACAAAAAAGAAAAATAGAATGCCCTTCCAATGGTTATGGATAGAACTTACGGAGGTGTTTGATATTCCATGGGTTGGGTACCGGTTGCCAATCCTCCGTAGCTAGGCGAACGCACCCTGGGCGACAAACCTCTATAACCCGGAAGGGACCCTCCCACTTCGGGGAGAGTTTGTTTGTCCCTTCACGAGAAAGCAGACGTCGCAGGACCAGGTCGTTCACCTTGAGATCCCTACCACGCATGGTCCACTGATGGTAGCGTCGGAGCGCTTGCCTGTACCGTGCGTTTTGGAGGGCAGCTCATACGCGCCCCTCGTCGACGAGGTCTATATCTTCACGCTAGAACTGGTTCTGCGCGGCTTCGTCGTACATTCGGACACAGGGGGAGCCCATGGTGATCTCTGGGGGAAGGACGACCTCTGCCCTGTACACCAGGAAGGGGAGTTTCTCCTGTAGCCCGGCTTGTTGATGTCCGGCTAGCCCACAACGCATATGGCATCTCGTCCACCCAGTTTGCACCATGATTCTCGAGGCTTGAGTATGTACGAGTCCGGAGGCCCTTGAGAATCTCAGCGTTCACCCTCTCTACCTGCCCATTGCTCTCGGGATGGGCGACAGAGGCATAACAAACTTGGATCCCAAGGTCCTCATAGTATTCTTGGAATGTCGCACTCGTAAATTGGGTCCCATTATCAGTGATGATTCTGTTCGGGACCCCAAACCTGCAGACGATCGACTTGATGAACTTCACTGCAGACTGTTTATTAATGGTGACGACTGGGGTGGCTTCTGGCTATTTGGTGAACTTATCTACAGCGATGTAGAGGTGCCGGAACCCTCGGACGGCTCTTCGAAAAGGTCCCAGGATGTCCAGTCCCCACACGGCAAATGGCCACGATGGAGGGATCATCTGCAGCGCTTGACCTGGTGTGTGGATCTGCTTGGCATGGAACTGGCACGCCTTGCATCTCTTAACCATGTCAGCAGCATCCTGGAGTGCGGTGGGCCACTAGAAGCCGTGCCAAAAGACTTTACCGACCAGCGTGCGGGCCAATGCGTGGTTCCCGCACTCACCTCCATGGATTTCTGCGAGCAAGTCATAGCCCTCCTCACCGGCCTTTGAGTGGTCCGGGCTCTACCCGAGAGGTCCGGTGCTCCCTGTGTTGGCTCTCCTGGGGTTCCTGGCTCCTGGGACCCGCATCATACTCTGGGGGCTGGGGGCCAACAATTTCTTGGCTCCCAGAGCCCTCCTGAGAGAGGTCCATGGCTTGGTCTGGGACCGGGGGCTCGATGCTTGCGCTACATACTCCTTCTCGTGCAGGCTACTGATGTGGTTCCGATCGCTCTGCGACCAAGACCATACTAACCACTTCGGTTGTTGCAGTAACATATAGCAGCAGGGGCTCTTCGGGCTCTGGTGCAACCATAATTGGAAGGGACGTCAGGTGCCTTTTGAGCTCCTGAAACGCTACTTCTGCTTCTTCTGTCCAGGCAAAGGGACCTGCCTTTCGCAGAATCTTAAAGAAGGAAAGTGCCCGTTCTGACAACCTTGAGATAAAGCGGCTAAGGGCCACTAGGCAACCTACGAGCTTCTGTACATCCTTGATACGTGTCTGGGGCCGCATCAGCTCTATTGCCTTGATCTTCTCTGGATTGACTTCAATCCCCCGATGAGAAACCAGGAATCCCAGCAGCTTCCCACAAGTGACCACGAAGACACACTTTTCGGAGTTCAGCATCGTACATGTCGGAGGATGATTCCGGCAATTCTCTCGGTACTACTATTGGTAGCCTGTGGAGTTTTGTAGTTCGGTTAGGGCGCCCGGAGATTCAGAAGAAGGTGGCGATTTGACACGAGTATTTACATGGTTCGGGCCGCCTGAGCGTAATACCCTACTCCACGGGTGTGTGTTGTTGTTGTATTGAGCGTCTGAGTGCTTTAGTGTGAGATACTAGAGTGTCTGAGAGTCTTAGGCGCGTGTGGAAGCCTCTCTCTGTGTATTGCTCAGCCAGTCCTTTTATAGTACAAGGGCTGGCCGTTACATCGTCAGCCTGGCCCGACATGTGGCCCTGGCGGTTACTGATGCTTAATACATAGTTAATGTACTTAATTCCCCTTAACAGCATGGTAACACGCCTTGATAGTGGCTGTCGGTACCCTGCACACCGGGTACCCCCGCGCAAAGGAGAAAACCGCTAAGGAATCCGCCTCTGCCTAAGAGGCCGACTCCGAGGCTGCCACGTTGAGGAGGGAAGGACCAGCTCCTACCTCCCCGTCGGAGGAGGCTCCCAAGCTGCCACGTGGCCGGCAGGACCGGACCCATGCCTCCCCGCAGAGGCGGGCTCCGGCGGATAGGGTTGCTCAAGCGCTTCGAAGTCTTGATTCTCGAAATCCTCGTACACGATCTTTTGAGCACTTCCCTCTACTCGTGATCACACATACAAGAAAACATATACAATCAACATGATGCACACACATTAATCAACATGCGATGATATGCATGCATGCAAAGATCAATTATTAATTTACTACGGTTGTTTATTAATTAGATGCAACTAGTTCATACGTGTTCATATGATTTTACAGGGGTTTTAGCGAGAATTAATGCTTCTGAAAATAAAATTATGGTGCAAATAAAATCAATTTACGTCTATTAGATCTAATACGTCGCTAAAATTCGCATTGGAAAAACGAATCCTACCGTAGATGTGATGGCTTGACGATCGCGGAACGAAGACAACGCGTAGACGAAGTGGATGGCGCAGCAGTCCCTCGGCGGATGACAACACCCTCCTCTTTTTCTTCCTCTTCCTCCTCTTTTTTCCTCTCTTTTCTTCCCTGGCGGCGGCTCTGGACTCCTCTGGTTTTTTTACCGAGCTAGGGCTTTTTTCCCCACGGTGGCGGCGCTTCTGGAGTCTAGGAAAAACGAGTCCCTACGGCTTTTATAGCCGGCGGCTAGGGCGTACGCGGCACCTAGGGCCGGCGCTGGGACTAGCGCGCGGTGCGGGAGTTCGGTGCGGTTCGGTGTGCGGGATCGGGGTGTGGGAGCGGGATCGATCGGGAGTCGCGGGCGGCCGGTACGGCGCTCGCGCGCGGGAGGGCCAGGCGGCATCGGGCGGGGAGCGTGCGCTGCGCGGAAGGGATCGCGTGGGAGTGGGAGCGCGGGACCCAGCGGGCGTCAGGCGACGGGATCGCGCTGGGCGCGTCGGGGCCGGGGGTGCGTGCTGGGAGCAGGCGGCGGGCGGCGCAGGGTGGGGCCCGGGAGGCGCGGCGCAGGCGGCGTGGGCCAGGCGCGACAGCGGGAAGGCCGGGGCGCGGTCGCTGCGCGCGGCATCGGGGCGCATCGGCCGGGGCGGGGCAGGGCGCTCGGTCGGCACGGCTGGCGTGCTGAGGCGCGTGGCGGCGGGGGCCAGCGGGGTGCGTGGCCGGCTGGGCCGATCGGCGGCCTGGCCGGCGGTTGTGTTTTGCTTTTGTTTTTTTCTCTTTTTTTTCCTTTTTTTTCACTATATTATTTATTTATTTACATATTTTATTCTTTATATTATATATATATATATTATATTATTATTTATGTTTTATTATTTTTATTTATTTACTTTTTATATATATTTCTTATTATATATATTATTTATTTATATCTTTTATATATTTTTTTATTATTATAATTTTTATACTTATTCCCTATTACAAGTTTTAGGCTATAATTATTTTCCTTTTATCCTACTAATGTTTAATGCATGATCATGTATGCAATGCATGATGCGAAAATTGAGGGTGTCACAGCCAGGAAGGGGGCTTTTTCCCCGTCAAGATCTCCACCAGCAGCAATGGTGAACGACCAATCCAACGCCGGTTCATCCAGGGCGCAGTCGCGGCGACAGACAGTGGCGGAGGATCAGGCGTCATCCCGCTTTAGGGCAGGCTACCGCTCTAGGGCAGGAAGGTCAGGACCTTCACATCGCCCTGCAGTCACTTTGCCGGCTGCGGGCCGACACGCCACTCCACGGCGTACTCCGGCTGTGACAGCAATCACGGCGCCACCGGCTGCAAGCCCGGAGAGTGCGCTCGTGGCAGCGCGCGCGCTACTCCACAACCCTTCTGCTGGGAATGCTCCTCAGGGAGCAGCTCAACAGTGGATCAACGACGGCGACCACCTCGTCACCGCCGCACTCAACGCGCCTCCGCCAAGGGAGACACATGACCAACCGATGCATGTGTCATTGTCGCGAACAGTGACAATCGACCGGTGGACGGCAGACTCGCGCTCGACTAGGATCTCAACAATAGATGTGAGAACCGGGCTACAGCGCTGCAGGGCCGGAGAGGACTGCCGAGTCACCATCGAGCGCCAGAGGGAGCGTCGGCGCAACCTCGAGGCAGATTACAGCGTGCCGGGCCCCGTGCCCCCGGCTCATGCTGTGCCTCCACCACACCAGACGTACGTCGCGCCTCCGCTGCACCAGGCGTACGTCGCACCTCCTGCACAGGCGTATGCAACATCAGCCCAGCACCAGGTGTACGCAGGTCCGCCTGCTCACCCGGGGTATGCACTGCCGCCGCTGGCGCCAGTCAGCCCCAGCCAAGGGTGTGCAGCGCTAGCACCTCACCTCCGTTTCGTGGTCTGGCCATGAAAGTTCCGGCCGCACATGCCGGAGAAGTACGATAGGAGCGTCAACCCGAGCGAGTTCCTGCAGATCTACACCACTGTGATACTAGCTGCAGGAGGCGACGAGGCCATTATGGCTAACTACTTCCCTGTCGTCCTGACCGGCCCAGCTCGGTCATGGCTCATGAACCTGCCCCTGGGGTCCATAACCTCTTGGGATGAGTTGTGCCGACAGTTCGGGGCTAACTTCGGTAGTTCCTACAAGCGCCCCGGCACCGAGCTTGACCTCCACGCCGTTAGACAGCGCGCTGGAGAGTTGCTGCGATCGTTCATCCAGTGGTTCTCCCAGGTATGGAACACCATCCCTCATGTTGCTAGTGCATCGGTTATTGTTGTGTTCAGGCAAGGTGTGAGGGACAAGAAGATGCTCGAGAAGCTAGCCACGCACGAGGTGCGTGATGTCTCCGAGCTGTTCTCCCTAGCAGACAGATGTGCTAGGGCAGCTGAGGGGCGCAACTGGCACTCCCAGCCATCCTCAGAAGCAAGGGAAGCCACCTCGACTGAGGAAGGAGCCTCTGCGAGGAGCAGCGGCAAGAAGAAGAAGAAGAAGGGCAGTGGCAAGAACAGGCCAAAGCCCGGAGCCTAGGCAATGGCGGCTGCAGCACCCGACAGAGCCCGGGCGTCGCGTCGAGACAAGCGCCCTAGGCAGTCGCCTGAGCCAGAGGAGCCCGACTTTGAAAGTGCATCTAGGACTCCCTTGTGGGTTTTGGATGATTTATGACAAGCAATTGGGATCCTAATCCTTTTGTTGAGATGAATGCAGGAAAATGATGAAAAATGAGCAAAGTGCCAAAAAGAGGGAAATTGAGAAGGAAAATGAATTTGAGCTCAAGGAGAAGAAATTAGTAGTTTAGTATGTATGGAGTGTGTTAAGGAAACACACCCAAGAGCTCAATCTCATTTAATCACACACACACAATGCACAAAGCTATACAGGACCGGACTAGTCCGATATCAGCCGGACTAGTCCGATATCTTTCTGTTCCACTTCGGACTAGTCCTCCCCAGTGCGGACTAGGCCTTAACACAATGCACAAGTCACACAAAATCGGACAAGTCCGTTGTGACCCGGACTAGTCCGATATTCATTCTGATCCACTTCGGACAAGTCCGGTTTCTACACGGACTAGTCCGATATACACACTGATCTAAATCGGACAAGTCCTCCAAGTGCGGACTTGTCATCCTAAACACTTAGGGTTTCACAGGTCCGGACAAGTCCGATGACAATCGGACTAGTCCGAAGCTTTCCAGTAGCGAAATCGGACAAGTCCGTTTTCAACCGGACTAGTCCGATATTCCTGGACACTTAGGGTTTGCTTCGCACAGCACACCGGACTAGTCTGGTCACCACCACGGACTAGTCCGATCTTTCTGAACCCTAACGGTAACTTTTAGAAACCCCATATAAATAGAGGTGCACGGCCCACTTTCACCCTCCCTCGAACCCTAGCGCCGTCACACCTCCCAAGAGACTCAAAAACCATCTCTCTCCACGAAATTAAGTGCAAAATCAATCAATCCATTGAAGATCACTTCTAGATCATTGGAGAGGCACTTGGCACACGATTGAGCTCTTGGTTTGAATCTCTAACACACTCTTGTATCTCAATTTGTATATTTCGAAGTGTGTTATTGGTGGTCTTGAAACTTGTAATCAAGGGAGCTCTCAACTTGTGAGATCGCCCCTTCAACTTGGTGATTTACCCCTGTGTGATTAGTGGAAGAGGATTGGCCTTCGTGGCGATCCGACGAGGGAAGGGTTGGTGAAGACCCGGTCCTTTTGTGGGCTCCTCAACGTGGACGTAGGTTGCCTTCGTGGTAACCGAACCACGGGATAAATCTTGTGTCTTGTTCGTTTGTGTTCATCATTCTAGTTGATCAACATTATCTAGGGTTTGATTCATTTTGTTGAATTCAAGTTAAATAGTTGAACAAGAATCATACTTGCAATAGAACTTGACATACAACTATTGAACTGTTATTAAAGTTTATATTTCCGCTGCAAACGTCAACGAAACAATCAAATTGACCTAACTTGATCAACCTAGCCCGTGAAATCCGGACTAGTCCGCACTTTACCGGACTAGTCCGATATATCTGGTTTTGACCTTGTTGTTGAAGTGCTACAGGAACCGAGAAATTTCAAAAAGGCCTATTCACCCCCCCTCTAGGCCTACATTCAATTGGTATCAGAGCAAGGTTCTTCAAGAAAGAGTGCAACCACTCGAAGAGATCATGTCGGACATGAAGGAAGTCCAAAAAATCAACAACCAGGAAGAAATGAACAATGACAAGCACCAAAAGCTTGAAAAGTATCTCGAAGCCATTCAAGACTTCGATGATGATGATGAGGAGACATTGGAGCTGAAAGCACTCCTTAGAAAGAAAGCGCTTTCCAAAGGGAAATCTAAAGTCGAAGAAAAGAAGAAGGGGAGTAGTCACACCGACTACTCCCGATATCCTTTTAATTATGACCGTTTAAATTCTAACAGCAGTCATTATCTATCTATTCCTCTCGGAAAAGCCCCACACTTCGATGGGAGTGATTACTCCATGTGGAGGCAAAATATGAAGATGCACTTGATTTCCCTTAACCCAAGTTTATGGCATATTGTGTGCACAGGAATAAACATCCCTGACGACGATGAAGAGCTCACGCCAAATCAAGAGCAAGCCATCCACAGGAACGCCCAAGCCGCAACCATTATCACCTCATCTCTAAGTCGAGATGAATTCACAAAGGTGGACGGATTGGAAATTGCCAAAGAAATCTGGGACACACTACAGACAGCACATGAAGGTGACTGGCATGTGCGGGAGGCAAAGATTGAAATGATTGAAGGCGAACTAGGAAGGTTCGCGATTGAGGAAGATGAGTCTCCCCAGGACATGTACAACAGACTGAAGACTCTTGTGAACAAGGTTCAATCATATGGGAGCAAAAAGTGGAATGACCACGAGGTTGTAAAGCTCATCCTTAGAGCCTTTATGCCTCGCAACGTCACACTTTGCTCTATGATCCGAGAAAGTCCCGGGTACAAGAAAATGACTCCGAATGAACTGCTTGGCAAAATCATCAACTTTGAGGTGATGGAGAAGCAAGCCAAGCACGTAAAAGAAATAGCCGACCTCACATCAGCCAAGAAGAAGGGAGTTGCCCTAAAGTCCTCACTCAAACCTCTATCCAAAGAAGCAAGAGAAGCACAACTTGAGGAGGACAGCGATGATGAAAGCAGCGAGCTGGACGAAGAAGATATGATTTTATTCATGAAGAAGTTCAAAAGAATTATGAAGAAAAGACAAGGAACAAAATCGAGTGAAGGAAAATACAAGGAGAAGACAAAGCCGAAGATGAGGCGGGCATGCTATAATTGTGGTGAGTACAATCACTTTATAGTCGATTGCCCGTATGAGGACAACAAGAAGAAGAGTAAAGAGTCCAAGCCTGAACCGAAGAAATTCTTCAAGAAGAAGAAACAAGCTGAACAAGCACACATCGGAAAGGAGTGGGACTCAAACGATGAGTCCTCATCGTCCGATGAAGAAGAAATGGCTAGCATAGCCATTGAAAGCATGTCCAAGAAACCCACACTCTTCCCCACGCTCGGTGCAAAGAAGGCAAATGGAACTTGCCTCATGGTTAAGGAAGGTAAACGCAAGGTAAACATCAAAACTCCTTCCTTGCATTCTTACTCAAGTGATGATGATCTAGATAGTGATGATGAAGATATGCTAATTGGTTTAGATAGAAAAACTGCTGCTAAAATGAAATTCTTGCTTAACCAACTTGTTGAGAAGGAAGAGCTAATTGATCGTCAAGAAGACATGATTATTTCCCAAAAGGAGAAGCATGTCGAACTTGACAATCTTCTAGTTCTTGAAAAGGAGAGAAACCAATCACTAGAGCTTGAGCTAGCTTCAAGCAAGAAAACTTCCTTGGAGTTAACCAACTCAAACGTTGCAATCAAGGATCAACTTGATGACCTAATCAAGGTCAACAAGATCCTTGAAGTGCAGGTTGAGTCACTCAAGCTTAGTAAACCTTCCTCCTCTTCAAGCCTACCTTCTCAACCCACTTCAACTAATATCGCTCATATTTGCAAATGTGATAAAATTAACACCAGGTTGAAGGAAAATTCTACCTCCACAAAGGACAAAAATCCTATCCAATGTGTAATATTTGACAAGGAGAGGATCAACTATGCACGTAGTGCATATTTGGTCCAAAGACCTCCAAATGTCAAGTATGGCATTGATTACTCTTATGATGGAAAGCAAAGAGCTGGAAATCATAAGAATAACAAGGGAAGGATTACCTTTGTGAAGGGAGGACCCTCACAACCGGGTAACTCGAAAACTAAAAACCTGAACTCTCATGAAAACCGGACTAGTCCGGTTGTGGTCTGGACAAGTCCGGTCATCCGTACAAGTCCGGTCACACAGACTAGTCCGACCCATAATCAACAGCAACTCTTGTTTAAAACCTTTGATGCTTCTTATGTATTAATGAAAAATAATGTTGGTAAAGTGTATGCCTATTATGCTGGGCCACGCCATGGGAACACAAAATCCCATGTGTGGGTGCCCAAATGTATTGTTACTAACCTCCAAGGACCCAAGCAAGCTTGGGTACCTAAAACCAAGGCGTAATTTGTTTTTGCAGGCCTACTCCTCCGGTGGATCCAAATGGGTGCTAGACAGTGGATGCACCAACCACATGACCGGAGAAAGGAGGATGTTTGTGGAGTATGAAGTGAACAAGGACCCAAACGAAGGCATCTACTTTGGGGATAACAGTCAAGGAAGGGTCCTCGGTACCGGTAAAATAGCAATATCCTCTGAACATACTCTTTTGCATGTTTTACACGTTGAATCTTTAGATTATAACCTGCTGTCCATATCTCAATTATGCGACAAAGGTTATAATTGCTTGTTTACTAACGAGGGTGTGACCGTTTCAAGGAGGAGTGATGGTTCCGTTGCATTCAAGGGTATGTTAAAGGGAAAGCTTTACCTTGTTGACTTCAACAAGAATAAAGCCGAACTCGACACATGCTTGATTGCAAAAACCAACATGGGTTGGCTGTGGCATAGACGGCTAGCACATGTTGGTATGAGGAACCTTCAAAAACTCCTCAAGGGCGATCACATCCGAGGTTTGAAAGATGTTGTGTTTGAGAAAGACAGGCCTTGTAGCGCGTGCCAAGCAGGGAAGCAAGTTGGAGCACAACATCCCGCGAAGAACATCATGACCACGACAAGACCGCTCAAACTACTTCATATGGACTTGTTTGGTCCAATTGCTTACATAAGCATCGGCGAAACACAAGGAACACTCAAGAAATTCTTCAAGCGAGCGCAAAACGAGTTCTCACTATCAATCAAGAGTATTCGGAGCGACAACGGCACGGAGTTCAAGAACATACAAGTGGAGGAGTACCTTGATGAGGAAGGAATCAAGCACGAATTCTCAGCACCATACTCTCCACAACAAAACGGAGTTGCCGAAAGGAAGAACCGAACGCTCATAGAGATGGCAAGAACAATGCTCGATGAATACAAGACTTCGGATCGATTTTGGGCGGAAGCAATCAACACCGCTTGCCATGCCACAAATCGACTCTACCTTCATCGACTACTAAAGAAGACCCCCTATGAGCTACTCACCGGTAACAAACCGAACATTTCATATTTTCGAGTTTTCGGTTCTCCTTGCTATATTTTGAACAAGAAGCCCAGGACTTCAAAGTTCGCTTCGAAGTTCGATGAAGGTTTCTTGCTTGGTTATGATTCGAACACTTACGCCTATCGTGTTTTCAACAAGGCCTACGGACTTGTTGAAGTGGCACGTGACGTAGTGTTCGATGAAACTAATGGCTCCCAAAAGGAGCAAGTTGATCAATGTGAATTAGGTAAAGAGGAAGTCCCCTATCAAGCATTGAAGAGGATGGCTCTAGGCGAAGTACGACCACAAGAGTCATCGTCACAAATACAAGAGGAAAGTGAACCACAAGAGGAGATCAACAATCAAGGGGGAGCCTCGATACAAGATCATTCACAGGAATATGAACATGATCAACAAATCAACGAGGACAACAACTCAGGGGGAGAAGAAGATGATCACCAACATACGACCACCCAAGTGGCACACCCAAGAGTACACCAATGCATTGAAAGGGATCATCCAATCGACAACATCATAGGCGACATCCAAAAGGGAGTAACCACTAGATCTCGTATAGTAAATTTCTGTGAACATTACTCGTTTGTCTCCTTTTTGGAACCCCACAGGACTGAGGATGCATTGAAGGATCCGAACTGGGTGGTGGCAATGCAAGAAGAGTTGAACAATTTCAAGAGAAACGAGGTTTGGGAACTTGTGGAAAGACCCAATGCAAACATAGTGGGCACCAAGTGGGTCTTCCGCAACAAACAAGATGAACACGGGGTGGTGATAAGAAACAAGGCACGACTTGTGGCCAAAGGTTACTCACAAGTCGAAGGTTTGGATTTCGATGAGACTTTTGCTCCAGTAGCGGGGCTTGAATCAATTAGAATATTACTTGCATATGCTACTCACCATGATTTCAAGCTTTACCAAATGGACGTGAAAAGCGCCTTCCTCAACGGACCGATCAAGGAAGAGGTGTACGTGGAGCAACCACCTGGGTTTGAAGACGAAGAGTTCCCCAACCACGTGTATAAACTGCGTAAGGCTCTCTATGGCCTCAAACAAGCTCCTAGAGCTTGGTATGAGTGTCTTAGAGATTTTTTAATTGATAATGGTTTTCAAATTGGCAAAGTAGACTATACATTATTCACAAAAAATCTGGATAATGATCTTTTTATTTGCCAAATCTATGTTGATGATATAATTTTTGGATCAACTAACCAATCTTTCTGTGAAGAGTTTAGTAAAATTATGACAGACAGATTTGAAATGTCAATGATGGGAGAATTGAAGTACTTCTTGGGATTCCAAGTGCGGCAACAAAAGGAGGGAACATTCATAAGCCAAATCAAGTACACGCAGGACATATTCAAGAAGTTTGGCATGGACAAGGCAAAGCCCATAAAGACTCCCATGGCTACGAATGGCCACTTGGATCTCAATGAAGATGGACCGAGCATCGACCAAAAGGTATATCACTCCATGATTGGATCTTTACTTTACTTATGTGCATCTAGGCCAGATATTATGTTGAGTGTATGTTTGTGTGCAAGATTTCAAGCCAACCCTAAGGAATGTCATTTGACAGCCGTAAAGAGAATCCTAAGATATTTAGTTCATACACCCAACCTTGGTCTTTGGTACCCAAAAGGCTCAAAATTTAATCTCATTGGGTATTCCGATGTAGATTATGCCGGGTGCAAAGTTGATAGAAAAAGCACTTCCAGCACTTGCCAATTCCTAGGAAGATCCTTAGTTTCTTGGTCATCCAAGAAACAGAATTCCATTGCATTATCCACAGCCGAAGCGGAGCATGTTGCAGCCGGGAGTTGTTGTGCACAACTCCTTTGGATGCGACAAACTCTAAGGGATTACGGCTACAATATGAATCGTATTCCTCTCCTTTGTGATAATGAGAGTGCCATTAAAATAGCCCACAATCCAGTTGAGCACTCTAGGACTAAACACATTGACATAAGACACCATTTCTTGAGAGACCATTCCATGAAAGGAGACATATCCATCTCTCATGTCAACACCCAAAAACAATTGGCCGACATATTCACCAAGCCACTTGATGAAAAACGTTTTTGCGAACTCCGAAATGAGCTAAACATTCTTGATTCTCGGAGTGTGGCTTGAAAAGTTGCATACCTGTATGATTGCTTCAAAATATTGATTGAATTGTGAAAATCATCCCTCTTCATTTTTTCTCTCGAAAAACTATGTCAATTATTAGATCTTGATGAATTTTTGATCATAGTATGATTGTTGTTTGCTTACTGGTCAAATTCATCAAGATTATTTGAATTGTTTTGCCTCTCTATTCTCTATTATTGAACCTTCAAATATATATGAATGGGCTATGCAATTCTCTCCTGGTGACCACGGACAAGTCCGTGGTTACCCGGACTAGTCCGCCATTGCAGACTAGTCCGCAGAGTGCCGGTTAGGCCAGACTAGTCCGACAGACCACGGACTAGTCCGATATAGGTCTCTGGATGACTTCGGACTAGTCCGATCATGTCCGGACTTGTACGATTTTTCGTGTCCATAACCCTAGCCGCCACCAAACCCTAATCCCTTCACCCCACACTCGCCCCCAAGCTTTCTCTCTCTTGCGCTCGAGCTCCCAAGGCGAATCCTTGATTCCTCCGCCGAAAAGCCTCAATCTTGGGCGGAGATCAAGCTTGAAGACTCGGGGATTGAAGTTAGCGGACAAGTCCGGCCTCCAACCCCCAAAATCTCAAGCTTCCTTTGATTTCTTGGTAAATTTTCTTCAAAACCCTAAGAAATCACAAATTTCTCTATTGCTTATCGTTTGGCCTAGCATTCTTCACTAGTTACATGTCTAGTTGATGTACTATGTGTATGCTAGACTAGTTTTACCTTAGGGATCAATTTTTGTCCAGTCTGTTAGGTTTTTGCAGATGAACACCGGACTAGTCCGGTCCAGGTACGGACAAGTCCGGTCCCCCGGACTAGTCCGTGCCTGTGCACCGGACAAGTCCGTTGTTTCTGAACCAAAACCTAATTTTTTAATTCCCTAATGCCTTCCATTGCCATCTTACCTCACCAATACCTTGTATAACTTGTCCTTTCTCTTGATCATTTATTCTCAGATCATGTCGAGCTCCAACACCGAAATCTCCGATTTCAAGGCCGAGTTGGACCACGAGGTGGCACCTCGGTCCTTGGCGGGTCTTGGCAAGAAACGCCAAGAGAGACCCTCCGAGCCTGCTCCCTCACCTCCCCAAGCTCGAAGGAAGGTGTGCGCCAAGAAGCCTGCCTCGAAGGCTGCTCCGTCTACAAGCGGCCTTCGCCAAGCAAAAGGGAAGGGCAAGGGGGTTGCCACAGGGCCTGTTGGGCCCCTGAAGCTGCATACTCCCAGAGAGGGGGTCCGGGACCCCAATGAGGAAAGATTCACTGGCAAGGGCAGCGATGTGGCTGCGAAGTTGAGAAGTGTTGATTGCTATGCGAGGCCCAAGCAAGCAGCTGATGGCAGATTTTGGTCAAATTTCCATGCTGATTTCTACAAGCTGGTCTACTTGCCGATGAAGACCCCGGTGGTGCGCAGTCAATGGATTGACTGGGCCCATCTTGAGAAGAATAAATGTGCAGCTTTTGATGAAGTGATAGCAGCTGCAGAGAGACATGGTCTGAAGGATCTCTTTGCCTTCAGACACAACTGGAATGATGAAGTGATAGCACAATTCTATGCAATGTGCCACTTCTCGAGTGAAGATGAAGAAAGTGTGACTTGGATGACCCATGGATCCAAGTACTCCATCACTCAGGAGGATTTTGCAAACCTTCTCCACTTAGACTCTGCTGGAAATGACCACCTAATCATCCACAACATAGGGGTCATTGAGAGGGACGGAATGAAGTTCATGTATGAGCCCAACTCTAAGTATGTTCCTCCCTCCACAAAGAACATGAAGCCCTTCTTTGTGGTCCTTAACAGAGTTCTCCGGAAGACCATTGCCCCCAAGGATGGGGATGCAGGGAGTGTGCAAGGCTACCTCCGGACCCTGATGAAGGTCATAAGCAAGAGGAGACAGTTTGATGTTGCAGACTATATTTGGAATGATATGGTCAATATCTCAAGTACCCCCAACCGATCCTGTGGTTATGCCCCTTACTTGATGTTTATGATTGAGAAGGTCACAGGGATCGAGTTTGTGAAGGATGTGGAGCACACTCCACTGAGGCCTCAGAAGCCTCAGCCAGTGAGTGTCCAGGCTGCTCCATCGCCGGCCTCAAGCCCCGAGGCACCGGCAAGGCAAGAAGAAGCTGCTAGGGCTCCTCCTCCCTCCAGGGAAGCCCCTCAGAAAGGATCCGCCAGTGGGATCCTCAAGTACTTGGCTGCAATTTTCTCCTCATGCAAGAAAACTGAAGTGAAGCTTCACAAGCTAAATCAGAAGAGGAAGGAGAACATGAGGTACATAAAAGCCAATGTGAAGCAGCTGAGTGAGAAGCTGGAGATCAACCCAATTGGATCTCCAGTACTTTCTGAAGATTCTGATCCGGACATCACCGAGCTCAGCCCCTTGACTCCCTCCGAGCTTGCCTATTTTGGCATTGGGGGCTCGAGCAGCTCCGCTCCTCCTCCACCCTCTCAACCTCGTCAAGCGGAAAGCGATGAAGACGATGAAGACGACCAGAGGACTGACAGCGAAGAGTGAAGCCCTAGGACCTTCCTCTCTCTCTTTTTGGTGTCTTGATGCCAAAGGGGGAGAGATTGAGGGGGAGTCTCTAGTCTTAGCTTTAGCTGAATAGGATGCGAGGAGAGAGCTCTCTATGTTTTTTAATTGTGTTGGTCCTGTGTTTGGTCCTGTGTTAGATTGCTCAATTAATCTGCAAGTGTGTGATGAAATCTGAATTTTTGCTCCTGAAATGCCATATTCACTTGATATTAGTTGATCAATGCAAATTCTGTTATTCTTAATGCATTCATGCTCTTAGTATGCATCCCACCATAAAGAATGCACACATGAATAATTATCTTGTTGCTTGATGTATTTTTGAGTCATATGTGCATACTTTATGAAAATCTCATTTTATACCTCATTTTGTGAAATCTCAATTGGTTGTCATCAATCACCAAAAAGGGGGAGATTGAAAGTGCATCTAGGACTCCCTTGTGGGTTTTGGATGATTTATGACAAGCAATTGGGATCCTAATCCTTTTGTTGAGATGAATGCAGGAAAATGATGAAAAATGAGCAAAGTGCCAAAAAGAGGGAAATTGAGAAGGAAAATGAATTTGAGCTCAAGGAGAAGAAATTAGTAGTTTAGTATGTATGGAGTGTGTTAAGGAAACACACCCAAGATCTCAATCTCATTTAATCACACACACACAATGCACAAAGCTATACAGGACCGGACTAGTCCGATATCAGCCGGACTAGTCCGATATCTTTTTGTTCCACTTCGGACTAGTCCTCCCCAGTGCGGACTAGTCCTTAACACAATGCACAAGTCACACAAAATCGGACAAGTCCATTGTGACCCGGACTAGTCCGATATTCATTCTGATCCACTTCGGACAAGTCCGGTGTCTACACGGACTAGTCCGATATACACACTGATCTAAATCGGACAAGTCCTCCAAGTGCGGACTTGTCATCCTAAACACTTAGGGTTTCACAGGTCCGGACAAGTCCGATGACAATCGGACTAGTCCGAAGCTTTCCAGTAGCAAAATCGGACAAGTCCGTTTTCAACTGGACTAGTCCGATATTCCTGGACACTTAGGGTTTGCTTCGCACAGCACACCGGACTAGTCCGGTCACCACCATGGACTAGTCCGATCTTTCTGAACCCTAACGGTAACTTTTAGAAACCCCATATAAATAGAGGTGCACGGCCCACTTTCACCCTCTCTCGAACCCTAGCGCCGTCACACCTCCCAAGAGACTCAAAAACCATCTCTCTCCACGAAATTAAGTGCAAAATCAATCAATCCATTGAAGATCACTTCTAGATCATTGGAGAGGCACTTGGCACACGATTGAGCTCTTGGTTTGAATCTCTAACACACTCTTGTATCTCAATTTGTATATTTCAAAGTGTGTTATTGGTGGTCTTGAAACTTGTAATCAAGGGAGCTCTCAACTTGTGAGATCGCCCCTTCAACTTGGTGATTTACCCCTGTGTGATTAGTGGAAGAGGATTGGCCTTCGTGGCGATCCGACGAGGGAAGGGTTGGTGAAGACCCGGTCCTTTTGTGGGCTCCTCAACGTGGACGTAGGTTGCCTTCGTGGTAACCGAACCACGGGATAAATCTTGTGTCTTGTTCGTTTGTGTTCATCATTCTAGTTGATCAACATTATCTAGGGTTTGATTCATTTTGTTGAATTCAAGTTAAATAGTTGAACAAGAATCATACTTGCAATAGAACTTGACATACAACTATTGAACTGTTATTAAAGTTTATATTTCCGCTGCAAACGTCAACGAAACAATCAAATTGACCTAACTTGATCAACCTAGCCCGTGAAATCCAGACTAGTCCGCACTTTACCGGACTAGTCCGATATATCTGGTTTTGACCTTGTTGTTGAAGTGCTACAGGAACCGAGAAATTTCAAAAAGGCCTATTCACCCCCCCTCTAGGCCTACATTCAGACTTCAAGTGCCCGGTGCACCGTACAAATAGCCATAGTGCTAGCAAGTGTCGGGAAGTGAAGAGGTTCACGGAACGTTTCCGCGAACAGAAATAGAGGTAGCAACACCAGGAGGGCGCACCACCCCGCCAGAGGGAGGGCAAGCAGAAAGCTGATCATGAGAAGGAGGATGACAGCGAGATGGGGTTCCAGGAACCCCAGCGGGCGGTCAAGGCCGTCTTCCAGGGTGGCGACTCCAACTCCAGCAGTGATAAGGAGCGCCGTAAGACCCTCCATGTCATCTACGGGGGAGCCACTGACCCCACATCTTGAAATGCGGTGAAAACCCTGTGACGGGCAGTGGCTGCAGTGGCCCCCGCCCCAAGTCCGGCTCCCCACCAGAAGTGGATGAGCACGGCGATCATCTTCGACGCTTCTGACTGCCCGAAGAACATGGCAGGGGCAGGAGTGCTCCCGCTGCTGGTGTCCCCAACCATCGCCAACGTGAAGGTCTTTCACGTGTTGATAGATGGAGGGGTAGGCCTCAACCTCATCTCCACGGCGCCTTTCCGAAAGCTGCAGCTGCCGATGTCCCAGCTCACACCCTCGAGCCCGTTCTCGGGTGTCGGACCTGGGCAAATCCTCCCGTATGGTAACATACACCTCCCGGTGACCTTCGGGACCCCGGAGAATTACCGTACGGAGAGTGTCTTATTCGATGTGGCAAACATCGACCTCCCCTTCAACGCAATCATCAGGAGGCCAACCCTCTACAGGTTCATGGCTGTAGCCCACTACGGCTACCTCGTCCTAAAGATGCTGACGCCTTCCGGTGTCCTCAGGATCAGAGGGGACCGCTCAGCTGCAGTGTTAGCCTTGGAGCAGCTCCAAGCACTTGCAGCGGGGAGGGCTCCGGCCCCAGGAGGCTCGAAGGAGAGTCGGCCAGAGCAAGGCCCAGCGCAACGAGCCTCCACTACTCACCCCGAGTGCAACCTGCCAACGATGACGATGTCCCCGTGAAGGTCGTTAGGATTGGCTCCGAGGCTGCCCAGACAACCCGTATCGCGGGGAACTTGGACAGCAAATAGGAATGCACGCTCATCACCTTCCTCCGGGACAACATCGATGTGTTTGCATGGAAACCATCACAAATGCCCGGGATCCCCAGGGAGGTGATTGAGCACTATCTGAAGATCTACCCCGACGCCCGACCAGTACAGCAGAAGCCCAGGAAACAGTCCATCGAGCGGCAGAACTTCATCCCTGAAGAAATTAAGAAGCTGCTCGATGCTGGTTTCATTCGGGAGGTTCACCACCCACGGTGGTTGGCCAACCCTGTTGTCGTTCCCAAGGCTGGTGGGAAGCTCCGAATGTGCACGACTACACCAACCTCAATAAGGCATGTCCAAAGGATCCATTCCCTCTCCTAGGATAGATCAAATAGTAGACTCAACATCAGGCTGTGATCTTCTGTGTTTCCTAGATGCGTATTCCGGTTTTCACCAAATACCTATGTCTAGGGAAGATGAGGAACACACTGCTTTCATAACGGTAGACGGCCTATATTGTTATGTCTCCATGCCTTATGGTCTCAAAAATGCTCTCCCCACCTTTGTACGTGCAATGCATAAGACATTCGGGGACCTCATTAGAGACCTGGTAGAGGTGTATGTCGATGACATAGTGGTAAAAATTAGGGACAGCACATCCCTATTAGACAACCTAGCCCGAGTCTTCAGCAAGCTGCGCACGACACGCACGATGCTGAACCCCGACAAGTGTGTCTTTGGGGTCTCTGCAGGGAAGCTCCTTGGTTTCTTGGTATCGCACCAAGGGATCGAAGCTAACCCAGAGAAGATCAAGGCGATAGAGCTGATGCGGCCACCAGCCCGCATCAAGGACGTGCAGAAGCTTGCAGGATGTTTGGCAGCCCTCAGTCGTTTCATCTCAAGACTGGCTGAGTGGGCCGTGCCCTTCTTCAAGATTATGCGGAAGTCAGGCCCCTTTGAGTGGACTGAGGAAGCTGAAGCGGCCTTCCAGGAGCTCAAGAAACACCTGACGACACTACCCATTATGGTGGCACCAGAACCCGGCGAACCGCTCCTGTTGTACATCACTGCAACAACGGAAGTGGTCAGCATGGTCTTGGTTGCAGAGCGGCCGGAGCTACTACCGCAACAAGCACCAGAAGGAGCCCCAGGGGGGAGGACGAGCCTCAAGGCCTGAACCCAGAAGAGACCCCCCCCCCCCCCCCGCTGTAAGTTCCAGTGACCAAGTGCCTTACAGGTCCCAGCCCCCGGAGGCCCACCTAGACCCTGGGAGCCACATTCCCCAGGATGCAGATGCATTGCAAGGAGCCCCGAACCCCCCAGGGAGGGTTCGGACCTCCCAACGGCCAGTCTACTACGTCAATGAGGTCCTCCATGAAGCAAAAACAAGATACTTGGATCTACACAAACTGCTGTATGCAGTGCTCATAGCGTCGAGGAAGCTCCGACATTACTTCCAGGCCCACCGGGTTTTAGTGGTCACCTCCTTCCCACTGAAAACCGTACTCCACAGCCCCAATTCGATTGGCAACATTGCCAAGTGGGCAGCGGAGCTGGCTAAGTTCGAGCTGGAGTTCTTACCTTGACATGCAGTCAAAATCCAAGCACTGGCGGACTTCTTGGCCGAATGGACCCCATCACCAAGCAACCCGGGGGGCCCGGACAACGGAGAAATGGTGCCCAAGGCTCCAGTTTTCACCGAGACCCCCTGGACGCTCTACTTCGACAGCTCCTCGCGGAAGCAGGGGGCCGATGCCGGGGTCCTGCTCCTCACCCCGACTGGGGAGCAGTTCAAGTACATGGTGCGCCTTGACTTCAAGGCAACAAACAACATGGCAGAGTATGAAGCCCTAATCTTTGGGCTGAAGACTGCCCTGACCCTCAATGTCCGACAGCTTCTGGCTAAAGGTGATTCTCAACTGATCATCAAGCAAGCCAAAGGAGAGTGCAGCTGCAACGACCCTCAATTAGCAGCATATCTGCTGCACGTCCGGAAGCTAGAGAAGGACTTTGAAGTCTTGGACTTGTGCCATGTACCCCGAGCCGACAACTTAGTCGCAGACGACCTGTCAACGAAGGCCTCCACAGGGGCCCCAGTGCCCCAAGGAGTCTTTGCAAGGACCTTACCGCGACCAACCGCCCGGGCAGCCGAGCCGGGCGAAGGGGGCGAGCCCAGCACCTCGAAGCTGGCAGTCCCGGCGATCCTGCTACCATGGAGTTCACCAAGGATCGTATGCGCCACCGGGGGCTCCGAGCTACCATGCCCCCAAGATCCAGAGGCTCAAGCAAGTCCCGATGCATGGATCTCGGAGGTCCGAGACTACTTGAAAGACAATATCCTTCCCGAAGAACATGCCCTGGCAGAAAGGATTGTTTGCATGGCTAAAAGGTACACGCTGGTGGAAGGGGATCTCTACCGGCGTGGCGCCAATGACATCCTACTGCGATGCATTACCCGGGAGGAGGGCTGCGACTTGCTCGCAGAGATCCATGGAGGCGAGTGCGGGAACCATGCGTCCTCCTGCACGCTGGTCGGTAAAGCCTTTCGGCATGGCTTTTACTGGCCGACAGCACTCCAGGATGCCGCCGAGATGGTAAAGGGATGCAAGGTGTGCCAGTTCCATGCCAAGCAGATCCACACGCCAGCTCAGGCGCTGCAGATGATCCCTCCCTCATGGCCATTCGCTGTATGGGGGTTGGACATCCTAGGACCCTTTCCCAGAGCCGTCGGAGGATTCTGGCATCCCTACGTCGCCGTAGATAAGTTCACCAAGTGGCCGGAAGCCGCCCCAATTGTCACCATCAACAAGCAGTCAGCAGTAAAGTTCATTAAGTCGATCATCTGCCGGTTCGGGGTCCCGAACAAAATCATCACTGATAACAGGACCCAGTTCACAAGTGCAGCGTTCCAAGAATACTGCGAGGACCTCGGGATCCAAGTCTACTATGCATCTGTTGCTCATCCAGAGAGCAATGGGCAGGTCGAGAGAGCCAATGCAGAGATCCTCAAGGGCCTCAAGACTCGCACATTCTCACACCTTGAGAAGCATGGTGCAAATTGGGTGGATGAGCTTCCGTGTGCGCTGTGGGCTAGCCGGACATCAACCAGCCGGGCCACGGGGGAAACACCTTTCTTCTTGGTGTACGGGGCAGAGGCCGTCCTCCCCCCATAAATTACCATGGGCTCTCCCCGTGCCCGGAGGTACGACGAAGCCACGCAAGACTAGCTCCGGCGTGAAGACCTGGACCTCGTCGACGAGGGACGAGTGCGAGCGGCTCTCCGAAATGCACAGTACAGGCAGGCGCTCCGGCACTACCATCAGAGGACCATGCGGAGTAGGGAGCTAAAGGTAGACGACCTGGTGTTGCACCGCATACTCTCCAAGGAAGGGTCTAACAAACTCTCCCCCAGCTGGGAGGGTCCCTTCCGGGTAACAGAGGTTTGCCGCCCAGGATGCGTTCGCCTAGCTACGGAGGATGGACAGCGATTACCCAACCCATGGAACATCGAGCACCTCCGTAAGTTCTACCCCTAGACCAGGGTTGGGGCAATGCTATTTCATTGTAAAGGTTACACATTGTCTCAGGACATCACTTAGGATAAGGGGATGGGGCTCCGAGTGTACATTCCGCTTAGCCTGGTCCAGAACCCTAAGTAGGTGCACTCGACTCCATCTAATACCCAGGCCGGGTTATTCCCCTTGTAAAGTCTGCTCCATCCTATGAGAAGCCACAATGAAAGAATGTTGCCCTGCCTGGTATAGGGTTTGTCAATTCAGAAATTATCTTTAATTTTTATGATGTTGCTGTAAGCCCGCCATAGCTCGTGATCTATCATGAGCACTGTCATTTTTCCCGTGCTCTAGCAATAGTGGGAGCCTTGCTGACTGGACTGCAGGTGGGGTTGCTTGAGGTACCTGCAATGCGCCTGGGGCCTCGGATGTTCCAATGCTCGGGGGCCTGTGTCTCTAGATGGTCTCCCCCGGAAAAGGCTTACGCCGAGCGGGAGGTCCAGGGCCACAGCCTGCTTAGCCTGGTCCCGTACCCTAAGCCTGTGCGCTCTGCCTCCCCAGCGCTACAGCCGAGTACTGGGGGCCAGATGGACCACCCTTGGGTAGTATGGACGACGAGCCCAAGGTGCAGAGCACTGAATTACCCAAGCCCCACGAGTCAGCCCAAGATCGTAAGTCAAGCGACACTACAAAAAGAGCAGGGGTAAAGTGACCTACGGACATAATTACTTCTCCTTTTTGATCTATGTACAGGTCTTTGAGGAAGTTATTCCAGCAACCACCGTCAGAGTACCCGCGAAGACAGTGGGCACCGCCGGACTGGAGCTCCGGCGGCACCCCCAGGGGGCCCGCTATCGACCTCTCACTGAAGATGGCGGGCACCGCCGGACTGGAGCTCCGGCGTCACCCCCGGGGGCCCGCTGTCGACCTCTCGCTGAAGATGGCGGGCACCGCCGGACTGGAGCTCCGGTGGCACCCCCAGGGGGCCCGCTATTGACGTGCCTGCATACTCAGCTACGGCAATGCAACCTACACATCCTAGGCTCCCCCTGCACCCGTCTGCCCAAAGTCCTAAGTGTATGACAGGTGTGCCCACAACAACTGGCCACGCCTGTCAGGGGGCCCTACTTTGGGGGACGGCAGGTCCTGGAAGTTAAGGAACAACAAGCAGCTGGAAGACATTGCTGGAAATAAAAGCAAGCTGAGTATAAAAGGGCACCACAGACAGATTTTTTATCACACAAATAAAGAGTTTGTCACCACAAGCCAGTCACAAGACAACAACAGGAAGATAAAAACTTAAACAGACGCCTGGGGAGCCCTCAGCCGCCCCGCTGGAACCTTGAGGCGATGAGTGCCACCGCATCCGAAACCTCAGACTTGGCGGCCTCTTCCCTCTCAGGAATGGGCCCCTAAGGACCGGCTGCAGGGAGACGTCGGGGTACCAGCTCCGGTAGCAGGACAGGATGTGCGTCGCCACCTCCTTCACTAGCATCCGTCCCTCGGCCTCCAGCTGGTTGTCAAAGATGGCCCCCAGCAAGCACATCCTCGAGCTGGTGGAGTCAAGCGCCGGGAACACCTGACTCACCTCCTGCGTCGGCTCCCCCATGCGCGTCGGGCTGAAGCCGAGCAGCACCAGAGCCGAGTCGGCACCGCCGAGGAACTCCCAGACCTTCTGGGCCTCGGTGGAGCACGCCGCCTGGAGCTCCGCGACCTACTGCTGGGCCGCCGCCAGTGCCCGGGGGCCGCCGTCCAGGAACCGCTTCTCCTTGGCCGCCAGGGCCCTCTCGCGCTCGCCGACCCCCGCATCACGGCGGTTCAAGTCACCCTCCTTGAGGGAGACGTTGAACTCGCGGTCCAGGAGGGCCTGGCGCTCAGCGGACTGGGCCTGTTGCGCCTCAGCCACGACGGCTTCCCGGCGGTCCAGCTCGGCGGCGCGGGCTCTCGCCCCTTCCTGCTGGAGGATGAGCCCGCGGCAGGTCGCCTCCACTTCGGCCTGCTTTGCCGCCAGCTCCTGCTCCCGTTCGGCTAGAGCAGCCTCCCGGAGGGACAGCAGGTGCTGAAGGTCCTCGCAGGCCTGGAGGCGGGAGCTGGCCTCAGCGTGGATGGCCTCGGCGTCCGCCTTCAGCTTCTCGGTGACGGTGTCCAACTGGGCGATGAGGTCGCTCCTGCTCGAGGATCTTCATCTCCTCCCGAACGACCGCCTCACGCTGGGCCGCTCGGCTCTTCGCCAGCCGAGTCTGGGCCTCCAGGGTCCTCGCCCACTCCCGGAGCCAGTCGTCCTCATCCTCGAGCCGCCCTTTCTCCCGGGCAAGGGCCGCCTGGGCCTGCCGAAAGCCGGAGTAGGCCACGACCATAGCCTCGGACAGGGGGAGAGGCTCCACCGTAGCAGCGGGCCCCTGCCTCCCCACTTCCTCAATATCGTCCTCCATTTGGAGGACCACTGGTGTAACACCCTCAATTTTCGCATCATGCATTGCATACGTGGTCATGCATTAAACACTAGTAGAATAAAAGAAAAATAATAAAACATATGCATATACAAATATGTGTAGCAAAAGAAGAAATAGAAAATAATAATAGGCCAAAACTTGTAATAGGGAATAAGAATAAAAAAAAGAATAATATAAAAATATATATAAATATATATAAATAATATATATAACAAAATATGAAAATAGAAAAAAAATATAACATTAATAATATATATTATAAAAATAATAAATAATAAAGAATAAATATATAATATTAATGTATATATATATATAGATAATATATATAGATATATATAAATAATTATATAATAAAGAGTAAAAAAAAAGAGCCGCCCGGCGGCCAGGCCAGCGGCCCAGCCGGCCGAGCCGGCCCCGCTCCGCACCGCGCCCAAGGCGCCTGGCACCCTGCCGCACCGCCTGCCGCTGCGCAGCGCGTGCAGCCGGGCCCCGCCCCCACCCTGCCGAGCCGCCTGGCTCCCGGCCGCCGTTCGGCCACGCGCCCGCAGCCGGCCCCACCGCGCGCGTCTCCCGCGCGTGGAATCCCGCCTCCGCGGTCTCCCGCCCCGTCCCGCCTCCCTTCCCACGCGGTAACGTCCCACCCCGATACTCCCGCTCCCGCTGGACTCCCTCCCGCGTCCGACTCCCCTGCCGTGAATCCCGCCGTACCGAGTCGGTACTATCCCGCCGTCCCTATAAATAGGACCGAGTCCCTAGACTTTTTCCCGATACGCAGAGCAGCCGCCGCCGTTTCCAGAGAAGAAAAGGCCGCCGGGAACAGAGAAACAGAGGCGCCCAGGGAAGAAAAAAAAAAAGAGAAAAAGAAGGGGAAGAAGAGGGAGAAAAAGAGGAGGACACCACCGTTCGCCGGAGATCGTCGCCGACATCGCGCCGCCGTCGTCGTGCCGCCGAAGGACTGCTGCACCACCTATTTCGTCTACGCGTCGCATTTATTCCGCGACCGTCACGCCGTCAGATCTACGGTAGGGTTCGTTCCCGATGCGAATTTTTGCGATCATATTGAATCTAATAGGCGTAAATTAATTTTAGTTGCACCATAAATTTTATTTCAGCAGCATTAATCCACCCTAAAACCCCCGTAAACTCATATGAACACGTATGAACTAGTCGCATCTAATTAATAAACGACTGTAGTAAATTAATTATTAAATTGTGCATGCATGCATGTCATTGCATGTTGATTATTTTGTGTGCATTATGTTGAATTGTATATGTTTTCTTGTATGTATGATCACGCGTAGAGGAACGTGCTCAAGAGGCCGCATACGAGGATTTCCAAAACCAAGACTTCGAAGCGCTTGAGCAACCCCATCCGCCGGAGCAAGGCAAGTGTCCTTGAAGCATATTGATCCTATTTTAAATTAAATGTTTTGTTTGCGAACTTGCATGCTTGTGTCAAATTGATGGGAACCCTATGGTAGGAAGTTTACTAGTTTTGTTTGACCACCCTTGTCACCTGGAATTTATGGTAGAGAGTCGGGAAGGGTTTTTACCTTTTTGCTTAGCTTAATTAATTGGGATGGCAAACAACACTACACATTTAATTATGCATCAATGATATTCTGGTTAATGTGAACTGGTCAATGCGATGGGTGATCTAAGCAAGCATGGTTTTGTGGATGGGTTGGATGTTACGGTGGTTTGCTTGCCTTAGATCTAAGGACCGGTTCATGCGAGAATATGCCAGGTCAACAGTGCCACCACAAGGCCAAGTATGGGTGCGGCGTAGCTGAATAATTAGGAGCGCTGCTAGTATCGTATGGACCATTGGATGGCGCGGGGAATGGGAGTCGAGGAGGACTGCCCTGGGATCCGCATGGCACACGAGGGGGCCCGTGGGTGGGAGAATAGAGATTCAAGCCTGCCGGTGAAACCTTAGTGGGCCCGTACATGCTAGTAGTCCCTTTTGAAAGGCTATTTTGTGATCTCTTGGCCACACACCTACGGAAGTGTGAGATGGCACAATGGAGGTTTCTTAGTCATCGAAAGGTGACGAAATCACAAACATGTGGGTAAAGTGGCACAACCTCTGCAGAGTGTTAAAAAAACTATCATGATAGCCGTGCTCCCGGTTATGAGCGCCTGGATGACCTACATGATTAGAGTTGGAATTGGGATTTGGGATGGTTATGGTCTGGAATTGGGTCATGGTTGGTTTATGGTTATGGTTAGGTAATGATCATGGTTTATGGATTATGGTCATGGATACGAATTTGAGTTATGGTAATTGGACATGAATAATGGTAATGTTAGCAATAATTGGATATGGTTTATATTATGATGGTTATGATGGGATTTGTTTCACATAGACATAGTATAATGCTTTTCAAATGTTTTACTGTACTTTTCAGCACTTAGCCATTTATTACATTCTTCATTTGAATAAGCCACATGTCATACTTTCCACACTTGCTGAGTACGACATGTACTCACCCTTGCAATCCCCCCCAACAGCTACTGGAGACAATTGGGAGTACCCTGAGGATCACGTGGAGTACTAGGTTGCGTACCGCCGTCAATTGCCTGTGGATTGGAGTCGTGCTGTTTAGTTTATTTTCCGCCGCAATTATTTAGAATTTTATTATTCGTGAACTATTGGATTATTGTAATAAAGTACTTATTTATTAGTTAAGACGTGGTTAAATTATGTTTATCATTTGTGAATCATTCGTGTGTGTGTGTTGAACATCCTGGGCACACATATGCGTTACGCTTGGTTCATATTCGGAACCGGGTGTCACAAATTGGTATCAGAGCCGCGTTGACCGTAGGACGCAAGCCTAGGTAGAATGGACACTCTAGAACACTTAGGAACACTCTTCTAATATGCTATTTTCGAAAATTTTGCTGTTGTTTGTTTCCCTTATTTTCAGCCGCAAAAAGTATTGATCGCTGCTGCGTTTTTGATAAAAATTTTCAGAAGTGAGCAATATTAAGTGCTGCTGTATTGCTGTATAAATTTTCGCGAAAACGGTGTGTTTTGCTGCTATTATGTGTGGGTAAAATTATTGTGTTGGTTGCTGTAATTTTTCTCTTTATTTTTCGTTCTTTTGGAACCGCTGCACCGCTTTTTGTCCGCCGTTTAGCTGCTGAAATTTTCAGATTTGTTTTTCATTATTTTTCTAATGTATTCTTGTTTATTGTAGATGGCCCGCACCAAGACAACCCCTCGTAAGTCGACCGGTGGACTCGTTCCCCCGCGTAGGTTGGCTAGTCGCTCTCCGGCCGTCGACCCCCGTCACCCGGTGGTGATTCGTTCTGACGGCAGAGCCGCAGGACAGCTGCGACACCGTCTCCGTGCCCTACTCCGTGAGGCTGGCTACCGTCACCACAGCCTCTAGCTCTCCTACCACACCACTGGAGTGCAGCGCCCCGGCAGGAAGGAGTGGAGCTACAAAATCTATATCTACTACGGTGACGAGTTGGTGAAGACCCACAGCAGCCCTGCTTGGAGGAGCTCCCGCCGATCTGCAGAGCAGGATGCTAGCTGGGAAGCAGCCACTTTTTGGAGCCACGCCCGCCGTTTCCGTCTGGAGGACACGGTTCACGCCTTCGTCCCGCAGCGTCCCAGTGGCACTGCGCGCTTCGTCTCCAGGCACGTGGAGGGACCCCTGGACCTCCCGCAGTCTCGTCAGACTGTTGGCGACGTGACCCAGCTGAGTGCCCGACTTCAGAGGGCGCAGCAGGAGATCCAGGATGGGCGTGACCTCGCCCAGCGCCACGAGGCGATAATCAGGAGGTATCGTCGGATCACCGACGAGGACCCGGACGACTACGCGTCCGACACCCCGATGTGGACCCCAGACTCTCCAGACCGTCGCAACGGTCAGCGTGAGTCATCTTCTGAGGAGTCCTCTGACGAGGAGCCTTCCAGTGTGGCATCTACCGCACCACCGCCGCCTGCTGCCTCACCACCCTAGGACCCACAGGACCCCGAGGACCCCGACGACGACGACGACGACGACGAGGACCCGGATGAGTTCCCGCTCGACGACGAGTAGTCCTCGACCTATGCCACAACTCAAGGATAGGCACATCCCCATTAGTAAATAAGAGCGATGTAGATATACTTGTGTGACCTTGAGTTGTATTACTTCTTTTAGGATCTTTGTAAATTCTGTTTGGTGCTTGTTTGAGTGCTTGTGTGCTTAGTAGAGAGTTGTGGGATGCTTCGGCAATTGTCCACATCCTCATAATATAGGTCTATATTAATAAAGGATTATTTAGTGTCACATACCTTGATGCATATGGTTGGGACGTTTCCTTCCAAATTCTAAATCCTTCTATCCCCACTTTTCTTTCGCCAACAGATGGTGAGAACACGTAACCAGAGGGATGCCAACGATGAGGAGGAGCGCAATGAAGTACCTCAGAACAACCAGGGACATGCTCATGGAGCTATCAACATTGAACAACTGTTAGCTATGCAGAACCAGCTCATGCAGACCATGATACAGACCATGGGACAGCTGCAAGCTGGCAACAACAATCAGCCCCACCTGCCTCCACCGCCACCCCCGCCACATCACAACCGTTTTGGAGAGTTCATGAGGACCAGACCGCCTACCTTTGCACAAGCCACAGACCCAATGGAAGCTGATGATTGGCTGAAGTCCGTTGAGAAGAAACTTGCTATTGTCCAGTGCACTGACAGGGAGAAGGTTCTCTTTGCATCACATCAACTAGTTGGAGCAGCCGCTGACTGGTGGGAAGCTCTTTGCAACGCTCATGATAATCAGGAGACAATCACTTGGGCTGAGTTTAAACAGAGTTTCCGTTCCCACTATGTACCTGAAGGAGTTATGATACTGAGGAGACAAGACTTTGAAAATCTCAGGCAAGGAAGGATGAGTGTGAGTGAGTATCTCAATAAATTCACTCAATTATCAAGATATGCTCCAGAAGACATCAAAACTAATAGTAGGAAGCAGTATCTGTTTATGAGAGGTCTCAACAATGAAATTCAAGTCCAGTTGCTCAATACTGATTATCCAAACTTCCAAAAGCTGGTTGACAAGGCTATTGTGGTTGAGAACAAGATTCGTGAGATGGAGCAGGACAACAAAAGGAAGATGTCACATCAAGGACCGCAACAAGGAAGTAATGTTTGCCCCCGCTATGCACCACCTACTGCACCACAATACAACCCCTCTGCTCCTGCATACCGCACTGCTTATCCGCCCCGCCCAAATCAGCCACCGCAGCAACGCCCCGCCATGCAAGCGCCTCGCAATCCTGTGCCACCTGCGCCGCGTCCTAACATGGCGGCAAATGCTCAAAACCAGATGCTCCCAAACTTCCCCAATGCTATGGGTGGTAAGACATGCTATGTGTGTGGAGAACCCGGACACTTTGCAAGTCAATGCCCCAGGAGAAACAATGGACCTATGAACAATGCACCAAGGCCAAATCACCCGCGACCAAATGGAGGAGCACCACAAGGCAACCGTGGACAGCAGAATTTTGCTCGTGGCAATGTGAATCATGTCTCTACTGAGGAAGCCCAACAAGCTGATGACGTCGTGATTGGTATGTTTCTCGCCAACTCCAACCCCGCGACTGTTTTATTTGATTCAGGAGCATCTCATTCATTCATCTCGTCAAAGTATGTTGCCAAGTACAATTTGCCTATATCTCATATGAAGCAAACTATGCTAGTAAGTTCTCCTGGCGGAGAGATGAGGACAAATATAGTATGTCCGAAAGTAAGCATTAAAATAAGGGGGGTAGACTTTCTCGCAAACCTCATAGTCTTGGACTCCCAAGGAATAGACATAATACTTGGAATGGACTGGCTGAGCAAGTATAATGGAGTCATTCAATGCGCATTGAGGATTGTGCAGTTGACAAGTGAACATGGTACACGCATTGAAGTTGAAGCAGCCCAACCTGCAAGAGGGAAATCGATGCTGAATCACGTGGAAGACGTGACATTGGAAAGCATTCCGATCGTTCGCGAGTACCCGGACGTGTTCCCAGATGAGTTGCCAGGTATGCCACCTGATCGTGACATAGAATTCGCCATTGAGTTGATACCCGGAACTGCACCTATAGCTAAGAGGCCGTATAGGATGCCTCCTAAGGAATTAGCAGAGCTCAAGAAGCAAATTCAAGAGCAGCTAGAGAAGGGTTTTATACGGCCAAGCTCATCCCCGTGGGGAGCCCCAGTGCTCTTCGTAGATAAGAAGGATGGAACCCAGAGGATGTGTGTGGACTATAGGTCTCTCAATGAAGTGACAATTAAGAACAAGTACTCACTGCCCCGTATAGAGGATTTGTTCGACCAAATGAAGGGTGCCTGTATCTTCTCCAAGATCGACTTGCGGTCATGATACTTCCAAATGAAGATTAGACCATCGGATATACCCAAGACAACATTTCGGACACGATATGGATCTTATGAGTACACCGTCATGTCATTTGGATTGACGAATGCGCCTACGTACTTTATGTATCTTATGAATAAGGTCTTCATGGAATACCTGGATAAGTTCGTTGTAGTGTTCATCGATGATATTATGATCTACTTGAAGGATGAGAAGGAACACGAGGAACACTTGAGGCTTACGCTGCAGAAATTGAGGGAGCATCAATTGTATGCCAAGTTCAGTAAATGTCAATTTTGGTTACGAGAAGTTTCTTTCCTAGGCCATATTATCTCTGGAGGGGGAGTATCAGTTGACCCAGGGAAGGTGAGAGATGTGCTTAAGGGGGAACCACCACAGAATGTCAAGAAGATTCGGAGTTTCCTTGGAATGGTTGGATATTACCGCCGATTCATAAAGGATTTTTCCAAGATAGCCAAGCCTATGACCGAATTACTCATGAAGGGAAAGGCATTCTGATGGACTCAAGCTTGTCAGGATAGCTTTGAGGAGTTGAAGAAAAGGTTGACAACCGCGCCAGTGTTAGTATTACCGGACGTGAGCAAGAGTTTTGATATATATTGTGATGCATCAAGACAAGGATTAGGATGTGTGCTCATGCAAGAAGGCCAAGTGGTAGCTTATGCATCGAGGCAACTAAAGAAACATGAGTTGAATTATCCTACACACGACCTTGAACTGGCAGCCGTGGTACACGCCTTGAAGATATGGAGACACTATGTTTTTGGTCACCGATGTGAGATTTATACAGATCACAAGAGTCTCAAGTACATATTTACGCAAACGGATCTGAATCTGAGGCAACACCGATGGTTGGAGCTCATCAAGGATTATGACGTGGGAATCAACTATCACCCAGGGAAGGCCAACGTAGTGGCCGATGCCTTGAGCCGTAAAGGAGTAAGTCATCAACTCACAGTTCGAGAGCTGCCATCCGAGTTATGCAAGGAGTTTGAACGGTTGAACCTCGGATTCATAAATGAGATGGGAACGATGGAAGTCAACCCAACATTGGAGCAGGAAATACGGGAAGGACAGACAAAGGACAAGGAAATACAAGAAATCAAGGAAAGGACCCAAGAAGGAATGGTATTCAGATTTGATGAGGACGAACAAGGTACCTTATGGCTTGGAAAGAGGATTGTGGTACCTAATGTCAGGCATATTCGAGAAACAATATTGAAGGAGGCACATGACTCACCTTACTCAATTCATCCTGGCTGTACGAAGATGTACAAGGACTTAAAGACATGTTATTGGTGGGCCAGCATGAAAAAGGACATAGCCGAATATGTTGCACTTTGTGATGTGTGCCAACGAGTTAAAGCTGAACATCAAAGGCCAGCCGGATTGTTACAACCATTGAAGATCCCGGAGTGGAAGTGGGAAGAGATTGGTATGGACTTTATAGTTGGATTACCGCGAACTCAGTCTGGCTATGATTCAATATGGGTTATTGTGGATCGATTGACAAAGTCAGCTCATTTCATCCCCGTCAAGACCACATATACCACCGCGAAGCTAGCAGAATTGTATATGGAACATATTGTGTGCCGACACGGAGTACCGAAGAAGATAGTCTCGGATAGAGGTTCTCAGTTTACCTCCAGATTTTGGCAGAAATTGCATGAAGCAATAGGAACAAGGTTGAACTTCAGTTCGGCGTATCACCCTCAAACAGATGGACAAACCGAGAGGACCAACCAAATTTTGGAAGACATGTTGAGAGCATGTGCTTTAAAGCATAGGAAGGTTGGGATAAAAGTTTGCCGTATGCTGAATTCTCGTACAACAATAGTTACCAAGCAAGTTTGAAAATGTCACCCTATGAAGCACTATACGGAAGGAAGTGTAGGACGCCCTTGTTTTGGAATGAAACCGGAGAGAATCAAGTGTTTGGTCCCGACGTGTTACAAGAAGCTGAAAGGCAAGTCTAGATAATACGGGAAAACTTAAGGGCTGCCCAGTCTCGACAGAAAGGTTATGCTGATAATAGGCGAAGGAGTCTGACTTTTGAAGTTGGAGATTTTGTATACCTCAAAGTGTCACCTATCAGAGGTCAGCGAAGGTTTAACGTCAAGGGAAAACTGGCACCACGTTACATCGGACCATTTAAGATTCTGGACAAGCGAGGAGAGGTAGCTTATCGACTTGAGCTGCCAACGTATCTCTCCGATGTACACGACGTGTTTCACGTCTCTCAACTCAAGAAGTGTCTCAGGGTACCGGAAGAACAAGTGCCGATGGACGAGTTAGAACTTCAAGAGGATTTGTCTTATGTCGAGCAACCTATCAAAATTTTGAATATGAAAGAAAGAGTCACGAGAAATAAGAGGATCCGTTGGTGCAAAGTGCAATGGAAACACCATACGGAAGCCGAAGCTACATGGGAACGTGAAGAAGACCTGAAGGCAGAATTCCCTCATCTTTTCTCCACGCTGTCGAATCTCGAGGGCGAGATTCACTTTAAGGGGGGTAGGTTTGTAACACCCTCAATTTTCGCATCATGCATTGCATACATGGTCATGCATTAAACACTAGTAGAATAAAAGAAAAATAATAAAACATATGCATATACAAATATGTGTAGCAAAAGAAGAAATAGAAAATAATAATAGGCCAAAACTTGTAATAGGGAATAAGAATAAAAAAAAGAATAATATATAAATATATATAAATAATATATATAACAAAATATGAAAATAGAAAAAATATAACATTAATAATATATATTATAAAAATAATAAAGAATAAATATATAATATTAATGTATATATATATATATAAAATAATAATAATATATATATATATAAATAATTATATAATAAAGAGTAAAAAAAAAGAGCCGCCCGGCGGCCAGGCCAGCGGCCCAGCCGGCCGAGCCGGCCCCGCTCCGCACCGCGCCCAAGGCGCCTGGCACCCTGCCGCGCCGCCTGTCGCTGCGCAGCGCGTGCAGCCGGGCCCCGCCCCCCCCCCCCCCCCCGACGCGACGCCGCCCACCCGGACGCACGGCGCGCATCGCCCGAGGCGCCCGGGCCTCGCCCCGGTCCCCGCGTCCCCCTGACCCGACGCGACGCGCGCTGGGCCCCGCCCCCACCCTGCCGAGCCGCCTGGCTCCCGGCCGCCGTTCGGCCACGCGCCCGCAGCCGGCCCCACCGCGCGCGTCTCCCGTGCGTGGAATCCCGCCTCCGCGGTCTCCCGCCCCGTCCCGCCTCCCTTCCCGCGCGGTAACGTCCCACCCCGATACTCCCGCTCCCGCTGGACTCCCTCCCGCGTCCGACTCCCCTGCCGTGAATCCCGCCGTACCGAGTCGGTACTATCCCGCCGTCCCTATAAATAGGACCGAGTCCCTAGACTTTTTCCCGATACGCAGAGCAGCCGCCGCCGTTTCCAGAGAAGAAAAGGCCGCCGGGAACAGAGAAACAGAGGCGCCCAGGGAAGAAAAAAAAAGAGAAAAAGAAGGGGAAGAAGAGGGAGAAAAAGAGGAGGACACCACCGTTCGCTGGAGATCGTCGCCGACATCGCGCCGCCGTCGTCGTGCCGCCGAAGGACTGCTGCACCACCTATTTCGTCTACGCGTCGCATTTATTCCGGGACCGTCACGCCGTCAGATCTATGGTAGGGTTCGTTCCCGATGCGAATTTTTGCGATCATATTGAATCTAATAGGCGTAAATTAATTTTAGTTGCACCATAAATTTTATTTCAGCAGCATTAATCCACCCTAAAACCCCCGTAAACTCATATGAACACGTATGAACTAGTCGCATCTAATTAATAAACGACCGTAGTAAATTAATTATTAAATTGTGCATGCATGCATGTCATTGCATGTTGATTATTTTGTGTGCATTATGTTGAATTGTATATGTTTTCTTGTATGTATGATCACGCGTAGAGGAACGTGCTCAAGAGGCCGCATACGAGGATTTCCAAAACCAAGACTTCGAAGCGCTTGAGCAACCCCATCCGCCGGAGCAAGGCAAGTGTCCTTGAAGCATATTGATCCTATTTTAAATTAAATGTTTTGTTTGCGAACTTGCATGCTTGTGTCAAATTGATGGGAACTCTATGGTAGGAAGTTTACTAGTTTTGTTTGACCACCCTTGTCACCTGGAATTTATGGTAGAGAGTCGGGAAGGGTTTTTACCTTTTTGCTTAGCTTAATTAATTGGGATGGCAAACAACACTACACATTTAATTATGCATCAATGATATTCTGGTTAATGTGAACTGGTCAATGCGATGGGTGATCTAAGCAAGCATGGTTTTGTGGATGGGTTGGATGTTACGGTGGTTTGCTTGCCTTAGATCTAAGGACCGGTTCATGCGAGAATATGCCAGGTCAACAGTGCCACCACAAGGCCAAGTATGGGTGCGGCGTAGCTGAATAATTAGGAGCGCTGCTAGAATCGTATGGACCATTGGATGGCGCGGGGAATGGGAGTCGAGGAGGACTGCCCTGGGATCCGCATGGCACACGAGGGGGCTCGTGGGTGGGAGAATAGAGATTCAAGCCTGCCGGTGAAACCTTAGTGGGCCCGTACATGCTAGTAGTCCCTTTTGAAAGGCTATTTTGTGATCTCTTGGCCACACACCTACGGAAGTGTGAGATGGCACAATGGAGGTTTCTTAGTCATCGAAAGGTGACGAAATCACAAACATGTGGGTAAAGTGGCACAACCTCTGCAGAGTGTTAAAAAAACTATCATGATAGCCGTGCTCCCGGTTATGAGCGCCTGGATGACCTACATGATTAGAGTTGGAATTGGGATTTGGGATGGTTATGGTCTGGAATTGGGTCATGGTTGGTTTATGGTTATGGTTAGGTAATGATCATGGTTTATGGATTATGGTCATGGATACGAATTTGAGTTATGGTAATTGGACATGAATAATGGTAATGTTAGCAATAATTGGATATGGTTTATATTATGATGGTTATGATGGGATTTGTTTCACATAGACATAGTATAATGCTTTTCAAATGTTTTACTGTACTTTTCAGCACTTAGCCATTTATTACATTCGTCATTTGAATAAGCCACATGTCATACTTTCCACACTTGCTGAGTACGACATGTACTCACCCTTGCAATCCCCCCCCCAACAGCTACTGGAGACAATTGGGAGTACCCTGAGGATCACGTGGAGTACTAGGTTGCGTACCGCCGTCAATTGCCTGTGGATTGGAGTCGTGCTGTTTAGTTTATTTTCCGCCGCAATTATTTAGAATTTTATTATTCGTGAACTATTGGATTATTGTAATAAAGTACTTATTTATTAGTTAAGACGTGGTTAAATTCTGTTTATCATTTGTGAATCATTCGTGTATGTGTGTTGAACATCCTGGGCACACATATGCGTTACGCTTGGTTCATATTCGGAACCGGGTGTCACAACTGGGGAGGTGGGGACCAGGGCCCCCTCCCGGATGGCAGCATCCGGGGCGGTGGCGCCAGCCGACGTGGCAGTGTCGGAGGGCGTGACAGCATCGGCCGGCACGGAGTAGCCGGTGGACGCGGTGTTGTTGGCAGGCGCGGCGGCGGTCGTCGGCGCGCGCGGCTGGGCTCCGGCAGCCGCTGCGGGGGTCTCGGGCACGGGGGCCCGAGGTACCCCGGCGGCAGTAGCCTGGTGCACCGGAGCAGGGCTCGAGGCAGCAAACGATCCCCGTGTAACACCCTCGATTTTCGCATCATGCATTGCATACATATTCATACATTAAACATTAATAGAATAAAAGAAAAATGATAAAACATACATATATGCTGTAGCAAAAAGAAGAAAAAGAAAATAATAATTATAGCGTAAAACTTGTAATAGGGAATAAGTATAAAAATAATAAAATAAATATATAAATATATATATATAATATATATAATAACTGTATATAAAAAATAATAAATAAATAATATAAAAAAATAAATAAATAGTAATATATTTATAAAAAAAGAAGAAAAAAAACAAAAAAACAAAAACAAAACCGCCCGCTGGCCAGGCCGAGCGGCCCAACCAGTCGCGCGCGCCGCGATGCGCCCGTGCCCCACCCGCGCACGCCCCGCTCGCTTGGGCCCCGCCAGCTTGCGCGTCGTGCCGCGCTCGGCCCCGACCGCGCCTGCCCCGCCGCCACGCAGCCCCCGCGCGCGACCACGCGCCCCGCTGGGCCCCACCCCGCCGCCAGCCCCGCTGCCTCACCCGCCCGCGCGACCCCACGCGCCCTCGCCCTGTCCGCGCCGAGCGCCCTGGGCCCCGCACCGCGCGTCCCGCCCCGACTGAGTCGGTCACGCGCCGACCGCGTCAGCGCCGGCCCTAGCCGCTGGCTATAAAAAGCCACGGAGACTTCGTTTTTCCCTCGACTCCAGAAGCGCTGCTGCAAGGAAAAAGGGGAGAAGCCCTAGCCGCCGCTAGAGGAAAAAAAGGGGAGCACCAGAGCTGCCGCCAGGGAAGAAAAGAGAGGAAAAAAGAGGAGGAAGAGGAAGAAAAAGAGGAGGGTGCTGTCATCCGCCGGAGATCGTCGTCGTGCCGCCGGAGGACCTTGCGCATCTACTTCGTCTACGCGTCGTCTTCGTTCCGCGATCGTCAAGCCGTCACATCTACGGTAGGGTTCATTTTTCCGATGCGAATTTTAGTGACGTATTAGATCTGATAGATGTAAATTGATTTTAGTTGCACCATAAATTTATTTTCAGCAATATTAATCCTCGCTAAAACCCCCGTAAACTTATATGAACATGTATGAACTAGTTGCATCTAATTAATAAACAACCGTAGTTAATCAATTATTGTACTTTGCATGGATGCATATCATCGCATGCTGATTCATGTGTGTGCATCATGTTGATTGTATGTATTTTATTGTATGTGTGATCACGAGTAGAGGGAAGTGCTCAAGAGGTCGTGTACGAGGATTTCCAGAACCAAGACTTCGAAGCACTTGAGCAACCCTATCCGCCGCAGCAAGGCAAGTGTCCTTGAAGCATATTGATCCTGTTTTTAAAATAAATATTTTGTTTGCAAACTGCATACTTGTGTCAATTTGATGGGAATCCTATGGTAGGAAGTTTACTAGATTTGTTTAACCACCCTTGTCACCTGGAATATATGGTAGAGAGTTGGGAAGGGCTTTTTACCTTTTGCTTCGCTTAATCAACTGGGATGGGAATAACTATACCACTCAATTTAATTATGCATGAATGAGACTATGGTTAACATGAACTGGTTAAATATGATATGGTAATGGGTGATCTAAGCAAGGCTGGTATGTGGATGGGTTGGATGTATGGTGGTTTGCTTGCTTTAGATCTAAGGACCGGTTCATGCGAGAATAAGCCAGGACTACAGTGCCACCACGAGGCCAAGTATGGGTGCGGCGTAGCTGATTAATTAGGGCTTTGCTAGTGCTGTTTGGACCATTGTGGATGCTCGGGGAAGGGGTAGTCGGATTGGGTTTGTTGATGATTGGTGGGACTACCCTGGGATCCGAATGGCTCAAGAGGGGGCCCTTGGTTGAAGATGTGCTCAGTTGGAGGCATCGCCACCGGTGAAACCTCAGTGGGGTCTAAATAGGCTAGTAATCCCTTTGTAAAGGCTATTTTGTGATCTCTTGGCCACACACCAACGGAAGTGTGTAATATGACTGACGGGTCATGGGCATAAGGGAGATTCTTAGTCGCCGAAAGGTGATGAAATCACGAATACGTGGGTAAAGAGGTACAAACTTTGCATAGTTAAATAAAACTATCATGATAGCCGTGCTCCGGTTATGAGCACCTGGACAACTTCCATGATTAGAGGGTATTTGGTATTGGTAATGGTAATGGTAATGGTTATGGTGATGGTTATGGATGGTTATGGATTTATTTCTGGTATTGAATATGGTTATTGGCAATGGTGAAATCTGGAATTATTGATGAGGATGGTGAATTATGGACTGGTATTATGATATTATTTATGATTATGATGGGTTTGATTCATATAATTATAATATATTGCTTTTCAAATGTTTTACTGTACTTTTCAGCACTTTGCCATTATTGTTGTTGCCATTTGAATCAGCCACATGTCATACTTTCCACACTTGCTGAGTACGACATGTACTCACTCTTGCAATCCCCCACAACAGTTGCAGGTCAGGATTGGGAGTTTAATGATGATAATGCGGAGTTCTAGGCCGTGTCTCCGTTAACTTTGCCTGTGGTGTTGCATGGAGCTGTGCTATTCCCTTTTGCTTAGTTTGCTTAGTTGCTTAATTAGTTTATTTCCACTGCATTAGTTGAACTTGTCATTAATATTCATTAGAGCTTGTATTCGAGGATAATATGGTTTGTGTAATAAAATTTGATAATTAATCTTGTTCTGTGGTAATTTTCTGTATACTCTTTTGTGATTGCACTCGTGTATGTGTGTTGAACATCCTGGGCATACATATGCGTTAGCTTGGTTCAGTTTTCGGAACCGGGCGTCACAGATTGGTATCAGAGCCATAGGTTGACCGTAGGATGTAGCCTAGATAGAATGGACACTTTAGAGCACACAGGAGCACTCAGGAATTGATGTGTTTTTGCTTGGAGTGTTGTTTGCTATATATATTGCTTGCTTGTGTGCTTAATAGAGGATTTTGGGATGCCTTAGCATTGCCATGTCCACCTAGGCTAGTGTAGCTAGCTGTTTAGTTTCATATCCCTTGATGCATATAGTTGGAGACGTTCTCTAATTCTTACCTATTGCTTTTACCTAGATGGTGAGGACTCGCAATCAGAGAGATGTCAATGGTGAGGAGGAGAACCATGGAGTACCTCAGAACAATACTGGACAAGGACCTGCTCATGGAGCTATCAATATTGAGCAGCTACTGGCTATGCAGAACCAGCTCATGCAGACCATGATACAAACTATGGGACAGCTGCAGGCTGGCAATATCAACAATCAGCCCCACATGCCTCCACCACACCCCTGCCTCCTCATAACCGATTGGGAGAGTTTATGAGGACTAGGCCGCCAACCTTTGCTCAAGCCGCAGACCCTATGGATGCGGATGATTGGCTCAAGTCCGTGGAGAAGAAGCTAGCCATTGTCCAATGCAGTGACCGGGAGAAGGTCCTGTTCGCTTCTCATCAACTCGTTGGAGCAGCTGCGGATTGGTGGGATGCTTATTGCAGTGCTCATGAGAACCAAGAAAGAATCACTTGGGCCGAATTCAAGGAGAATTTTCGTTCTCATTATGTGTCCGAGGGTGTTATGATCTTGAAGAGGCAAGAATTTGAGAATTTAAGGCAAGGAAGATCAAGCGTGAGTGAATATCTCAGTAAATTCACTCAACTCTCAAGGTATGCTCCTGAGGATGTTAGTCGGGACAGCCAGAAGCAATATTTGTTCATGAGGGGCTTGAACAATGAGATCCAAGTGCAATTGCTCAACTGTGATTATGTCAATTCTAGAAGCTTGTGGACAAAGTAATTGTTGTGGAGAACAAGGTTCGTGAGATGGAGCAAGACAACAAGAGGAAGGCGCCATACCAAGGACAACAACAAGGAAGTAATGTGCGCCCTCGCCTTGCACCACCCAATGCACCCTATTACAGCTCCTCTATCCCTGCTCAGCGCCCTGATTATGCACCGCGCCCAGCTCAGTTTGTGCAGCAGCGCCCTGTCATGCAAGCACCTAGGCCTCCAATGCCTTATGCACCTCGTGCTAATTTCCGAAATGCAAATGCTCAAAACCAAGCTCATCCCTATAATTCTGGTGGAGTTAAGAAGTGTTATACTTGTGGAGAAGCTGGACACTTTGCGCATCAATGTCCTAAGTCAGGCCTTGGTCAAGGAAGCAATGCGTCGAGGCAAAACCCAAGACCCAATGGAGGACAACCACAAGGGAACCGTAGACAGCAGAATTTTTCTCGTGGCAACGTGAACCATGTCTCTACGAAGGATTCTCAACAAGCTGATGACGTGGTCATTGGTATGTTTCTCACCAACTCTAACCCCGCGACTATGTTATTTGATTCTGGAGCATCACATTCATTCATTGCATCGAAGTATGTTGCCAAGTATAGTTTGTCTATCTCTCATATGAAGTTTACCCTGTTGGTTAAGTCTCCTGGAGGAGAGATGAGGACAAATATAGTATTTCCAAAAGTAAGCCTTAGAATAAGGGGGGTAGAATCCTTCGCCAACCTTATTGTTTTGGATTCTCAAGGATTGGACATTATACTTGGTATGGACTGGTTGAGGAAGCACAATGGAGTTATTGAGTGTGCCACGAAGACGGTGAAGCTGACTAATGAGGAAGGGATCACCGTAGAATTTGAAGCATCTCAAACCGCACTGAAGCAATTGGAGCTGAATCATATGGACGGTGCCGCAATTGAGGAGATTCCGGTAGTGTGTGAATTTTTGGATGTGTTTCCGGATGAGTTGCCAGGTATGCCACCCGATCGGGACATTGAGTTTGTTATTGATTTAATACCTGAAACTGCACCTATAGCTAAGAGGCCGTATAGGATGCCTCCTATGGAATTAGTGGAGCTCAAGAAGAAAATTCAAGAGCAATTAGAGAAAGGTTTTATTCGCCCTAGTTCTTCACCTTGGGGAGCGCCTGTGCTGTTTGTGGACAAGAAGGATGGATCCCAAAGGATGTGCGTGGATTACCGAGCTCTCAACGAGGTAACAATCAAGAACAAGTACACCTTGCCCTGTATAGAGGATTTGTTTGATCAGATGAAGGGTGCTTGTGTCTTCTCTAAGATTGATTTGAGGTTAGGATACTTTCAAATGAAGATTAGACCATCAGACATACCCAAAACAGCTTTTAGAACACGGTATGGATCTTATGAGTACACCGTGATGTCATTTGGATTGACAAATGCGCCTGCCTACTTTATGTACCTCATGAATAAGGTCTTCATAGAGTACTTGGATAAGTTCGTTGTGGTGTTTATTGACGATATTATGATCTACTCGAAGGATGAGAAAGAGCATGAGGAACACTTGAGGCTTACGTTGCAGAAATTGAGGGAGCATCAATTGTATGCCAAGTTCAACAAGTGTCAGTTTTGGTTGAAAGAGGTGCCATTTTTGGGTCATATCATCTCAGGAGGAGGAGTATCGGTTGACCTCGGTAAAGTGAGGGATGTGTTGAAGTGGGAGCCACCGAAAATGTAAAGGAAATAAGGAGTTTTCTTGGGATGGCTGGATATTACCGCCGATTTATCAAGGATTTTTCCAAGATAGCCAAGCCTATGACAGAGTTGCTAATGAAGGGAAAGGTGTTCCAATGGATTGAAGCTTGTCAAAACAGTTTTGAGGAGTTGAAGAAGAGGTTAACAACAGCCCCAATTTTGGTATTGCCGGATGTAAGCAAGAGTTTTGACATTTATTGTGACGCATCAAGACAAGGACTCGGATGTGTGCTTATGCAAGAAGGTCAAGTGGTCACCTATGCGTCAAGACAATTGAAGAAACATGAGCAGAATTACCCAACACACGATTTAGAACTTGCAGTCGTGGTACATGCATTGAAGATTTGGAGACACTATATTTTTGGACATAGGTGTGAAATTTATACGAATCACAAGAGTCTTAAGTATATTTTCACACAGACAGATCTGAATTTGAGGCAATGAAGATGGTTGGAGCTCATCAAGGATTATGATGTGGGGATCAACTATCATCCAGGAAAAGCCAACGTAGTGGCCGATGCCTTGAGTAGAAAAGGAGAAAGTCATCAACTCACGGTTCGAGAGTTACCATTCGAGTTATGTAAGGAGTTTGAATGGTTGAACCTCGGGTTTGTAAATGAGATGGAGATGATGGAGTTAAACCCAACCTTGGAGCAAGAAATTCGAGAAGCACAAACCACGGATTAGGAGATCAAGGAAATCAAGGAAAGGATCGAGGAAGGGAGAGAATTCAGATTTGATGAAGACGAACACGGTACCTTATGGCTTGGAAAGAGGATCGTTGTGCCTAATGTAAAGCATATTCGGGAGACAATATTAAAGGAGGCACATGACTCGCCTTACTCAATTCACCCTGGTTGTACAAAGATGTACAAAGACTTGAAGACTTGCTATTGGTGGGATAGCATGAAGAAGGACATAGCTGAATACGTAGCATTGTGTGATGTGTGCCAACGAGTCAAGGCGGAACATCAAAGGCCAGCCGGATTATTGCAACCGTTGAAGATTCCGGAATGGAAGTGGGAAGAAATTGGAATGGACTTCATAGTTGGGTTACCATGTACTCAGTCCGGGTATGACTCAATTTGGGTAATTGTGGATCGCTTAACCAAGTCAGCTCATTTTGTCCCTGTGAAGACCAAGTATACAACTGCACGATTGGCCGAAATATACATGGAGCATATTGTGTGTCGACACGGAGTACCGAAGAAGATAGTCTTGGATAGAGGTTCTCAATTTACCTCTAGATTTTGGCAAAAATTGCATGAAGCTTTGGGAACGAGGTTGAATTTTAGTTCAGCATATCATCCTCAAACGGATGGACAAACCGAGAGGACCAATCATATTTTGGAAGACATGTTAAGAGCTTGTGCTTTGAAGCATGGGAAAAGTTGGAACAAAAGCTTGCCATACGCGGAATTTTCATAAAACAATAGTTACCAAGCAAGCTTGAAAATGTCACCATATGATGCGCTTTATGGGAGGAAGTGTAGGACACCTTTATTCTGGAATGAGGCAGGAGAAACTCAAGTATTTGGTCTGGATGTGTTGCAAGAAGCCGAAAAGCAAGTCCACATAATTCGTGAAAACTTGAGGGCTGTCCAATCAAGACAAAAAGGCTATGCGGACAATAGGAGAAGGAAATTAGCCTTTGAAATAGGAGATTTTGTTTACCTCAAGGTGTCACCTATGAGAGGTCATAAGAGGTTTAACATAAGAGGCAAGCTCGCACCTCGTTATATTGGACCATTCAAGATTTTGGATAAAAGAGGAGAAGTAGCATATAAGTTGGAGATGCCAGCTCATCTTTCAGACGTACATGATGTGTTTCATGTTTCCCAACTCAAGAAGTGTCTCAGGGTGCCAGAAGAACAAGTGCCGATGGACGAGTTAGAACTTCAGGAGGATTTGTCCTATGTCGAGCAACCTATCAAGATCTTGGACGTGAAGGAAAGGGTAACGAGAAATAAGAGGATCCGTTGGTGCAAAGTACAATGGAAACACCATACAGAAGCCGAAGCTACGTGGGAACGTGAAGAAGACCTGAAGGCAGAATTCCCGCATCTTTCCTCCACACTGTCGAATCTCGAGGGCGAGATTCACTTTAAGGGGGGTAGGTCTGTAACACCCTCAATTTTCGCATCATGCATTGCATACATATTCATGCATTAAATATTAATAGAATAAAAGAAAAATGATAAAACATACATATATGCTGTAGCAAAAAGAAGAAAAAGAAAATAATAATTATAGCGTAAAACTTGTAATAGGGAATAAGTATAAAAATAATAATAATAAAAATATATGTATATATATATATAATATATATAATAAATGTATATAAAAAATAATAAATAAATAATATAAAAAAATAAATAAATAGTAATATATTTATAAAAAGAAAAGAAAAAAACAAAAAAAAACAAAAACAAAACCGCCCACTGGCCAGGCCGAGCGGCCCAGCCAGTCGCGCGCGCTGCGCGATGAGCCCGGGCCCCACCTACGCACGCCCCGCTCGCTTGGGCCCCGCCAGCTCGCGCGCCGTGCCGCGCCCGACCCTGACCGCGCCTGCCCCGCTGCCATGCAGCCCCCGCGCGCGACCACGCGCCCCGCTGGGCCCCACCCCGCCGCCAGCCCCGCTGCCTCGCCCGCCCGCGCGACCCCACCCGCCCTCGCCCGATCCGCGCCGAGCTCCCTGGGCCCCGCACCGCGCGTCCCGCCCCGACCGAGTCGTCACGCGCCGACCGCGTCAGCGCCGACCCTAGTCGCTGGCTATAAAAAGCCACGAAGACTTCATTTTTGCCTCGACTCCAGAAGCGTCGCCGCCAGGAAAAAGGGGAGAAGCCCTAGCAGCCGCTAGAGGAAATAATGGGGAGCACCAGAGGCGCCGCCAAGGAAGAAAAGAGAGGAAAAAAGAGGAGGAAGAGGAAGAAAAAGAGGAGGGTGCTGTCATCCGCCGGAGATCGTCGTCGCCGTCGTCGTGCCGCCGGAGGACCTTGCGCATCTACTTCGTCTACGCGTCGTCTTCGTTCCGCGATCGTCAAGCCGTCACATCTACGGTAGGGTTCGTTTTTCCGATGCGAATTTTAGTGACGTATTAGATCTGATAGACGTAAATTGATTTTAGTTGCACCATAAATTTATTTTCAGCAGCATTAATCCTCGCTAAAACCCCCATAAACTCATATGAACACGTATGAACTAGTTGCATCTAATTAATAAACAACCGTAGTTAATCAATTATTGTACTTTGCATGCATGCATATCATCGCATGCTGATTAATGTGTGTGCATCATGTAGATTGTATGTATTTTATTGTATGTGTGATCACGAGTAGAGGGAAGTGCTCAAGAGGTCGTGTACGAGGATTTCCAGAACCAAGACTTCGAAGGGCTTGAGCAACCCTATCCGCCGGAGCAAGGCAAGTGTCCTTGAAGAATATTGATCCTGTTTTTAAAATAAATGTTCTGTTTGCAAACTGCATGCTTGTGTCAATTTGATGGGAATCCTATGGTAGGAAGTTTACTAGATTTGTTTAACCACCCTTGTCCCCTGGAATATATGGTAGAGAGTTGGGAAGGGCTTTTTACCTTTTGCTTCGCTTAATCAACTGGGATGAGAATAACTATACTACTCAATTTAATTATGCATGAATGAGACTATGGTTAACATGAACTGGTTAAATATGATATGGTAATGGGTGATCTAAGCAAGCCTGGTATGTGGATGGGTTGGATGTATGGTGGTTTGCTTGCTTTAGATCTAAGGACCGGTTCATGCGAGAATAAGCCAGGACTACAGTGCCACCACGAGGCCAAGTATGGGTGCGGCATAGCTGATTAATTAGGGCTTTGCTAGTGCTGTTTGGACCATTGTGGATGCTCGGGGAAGGGGTAGTCGGATTGGGTTTGTTGATGATTGGTGGGACTACCCTGGGATTCGAATGGCTCAAGAGGGGGCCCTTGGTTGAAGATGTGCTCAGTTGGAGGCATCGCCACCGGTGAAACCTCAGTGGGGTCTAAAGAGGCTAGTAATCCCTTTGTAAAGGCTATTTTGTGATCTCTTGGCCACACACCAACGGAAGTGTGTAATATGACTAACGGGTCATGGGCATAAGGGAGATTCTTAGTCGCCAAAAGGTGATGAAATCACGAACACGTGGGTAAAGAGGTACAAACTCTGCATAGTTAAATAAAACTATCATGATAGCCGTGCTCCCGGTTATGAGCACCTGGACAACTTCCATGATTAGAGGGTATTTGGTATTGGTAATGGTTATGGTAATGGTTATGGTGATGGTTATGGATGGTTATGGATTTATTTCTGGTATTGAATATGGTTATTGGCAATGGTGAAATCTGGAATTATTGATGAGGATGGTGAATTATGGACTGGTATTATGATATTATTTATGATTATGATGGGTTTGATTCATATAATTATAATATATTGCTTTTCAAATGTT
>JAYESD010000303.1:0-57169 GCA_036927565.1 Tuctoria greenei
GGAAGGGGGCGCCGACGGCGGCCAGAGGGGGGGGCACCGGCGGCGGCCAGGAGGGGGGCGCCGGCGGCTGCCAGGGGGGGGCACGCCGGCGGCGGCCAGGTGGGGGGCGCCGTCCATACGGATGTCGGCGGCTAGGGTTAGGGTGGTGGGGATTAGGGTTAGGGTTTGGCTAATGATACCATATTAGAAGGCTAGAATGAAAATGATTAATTAACCAAGGGACAGGGTACATATTTATAGATACATAGATGGGCCGGTACACAGGCCAGACCCAAACACATAACACAGTCCAACACTTGCAATAGTGAGGCCGCGAAGGGGAAGTCGGCCTCATCAAACCCAACATTTTGGGAGATCACGATGCAGTTTGTGGAGAGATCAAGACAGTGATACCCCTTGTGATCGGAAGAGTAGCCAAGGAAGACACATTGGGTGGAGCGAGGAGCGAGCTTATGGGGGGCTATGGCGGACATGTTGGGATAGCAAGCACACCCAAAGACTCGGAGACGTTCGTAGGAGGGAGGTGCGCCACTCAGGGTGGTGTGTGGGCATGATGCGGCTTTTGTATTTGTGGGGAGTCAATTGAGGAGGTAGGTGGCGATGTGAAGGCCCTCGAACCAATATCTAGCAGGAAGCGAAGTGAAAGAGCAAACACCGAATGATGTTGTTAGTGGAACGAATAATGCGTTCAACTTTACCATTATATGGAGAGGTATAGGGACATGACATGCGTAGTAGGCGGGCACCTAGGCGACGCCGAGGCCACCAACTGAGATTTTTAGTTGGTAGAGAGAAAGGGGGAGTCGGACAGCTTAGGAGAGGACTGGAGAGAGGCAGGAAGTAGCCGACAGTGGCTTGGAGGCGCCCAGGTGGGGCGACGGGGGCAGTATCGCTGAGGAAAGTCAATCTTCGGGAGGCGGCGGCTGTAGGAAGACTGAAAGACAGTTAGGGTTTCAAAGAGAAATAAGTTATAATGGGTTGGGCCAAGAAGTATCTCACGTCTGGACCCTAAGACCTTAACATAACCGGCCAAATCTTCCTCATGTTGCCGCCGCCTCTCTTCGCCTCCCCCCGTCCCTCGATGCGCCGCGTCACCCCCTCTTTGCGTCTGCGCCGCGCCACCCCCTCCTCTGTCCGTGCTGTAGCGCCCCTTCCCGAGTTTGTGCTGCGCTGTCCTCACCAGTCCGCGCCACGCCGAGCGACCCCTCCACAGTCTACGCTGCACCGAGTGACCCCTTCCCCTGTTCGCTGCGCAACCCTCCCCTACCCTGTTCATCGCGCCGCCCTTCCCCTCTGCCTGGACGCCAGGAGACGACAAGGCGTCCTAAGTTGAGCGCCTAGACCATTCCAAGTGAGGTGAGGAGGCATGGCGTCCGGTCTAGATCGACTGGACGCCTAGACGCCATCTGGACAATGCTGCAACCTAGAAAGGATCATAGCTAATGGGCAATATTATCTTGAAACCGTGCTGTCAGGGCTTGTTTGGTACAGCTAGAGTTCCAAATTAGGAGCTGGTGCAAGTTGATTGGGTGGGTGATAGTGAAGGATTAAGTTACTTTATCCAAGAGTAGGAGCTCCCCCAAACAAGGCCCCCAATGCCTTTGGCTCAGACCACTCTGATAAAGCCCAGTAACCTATATGGTCGTGCCATTGCACAACATCACACCTCTCCAAAGAGGGTAGCTTGTCCTGAATTGGTACCCAATGTTTAGGTCATAGTTGGGCCCATGATGTTAGGACTGATGATTATTGACAAAAGATATGCCATGCTTCAATTGTGCAAATCGGGAAGCAGATTGTGAAGTAGACACAACACACACTCATCTAGGTAGATGACGTTCTTGCATTTTGATTAATAGTGAAGCTGGAGTGAGAATATATAGAGGTTCAATTTAATAGCAGAAGAGTAGGGACAACCCTCCTTGTCACTTGAGAAATTCCACCATAGTCCTGGTTCATGACAGTCACCATTAAAACAAGATAGCTTGACTTAAATAGAAAGCATGGCAAATTAGTAGAGGCAATGATAGCAGTGGAGGGCATTGGCACAAACGCAGGTAACCTTGATGCAACCAAGGTTTTAAATCCACGCTTGGACGTCTAGGTGAACGTCGGGCGGCCAGGAGCAAGTTCAAAATCGCCTCCTGGATGCCCAGGTGCCCGCCTAGGTGCCTAGGCGACAAGTGGTGGTGGGTCGAGGGGAGGCGGCGGTGGCAGGTCCAGGTGGGGGAGGCATCAGACAAGCAATCTAGGCCTTGGTTGGGAAATCGGTCCGGTTGATGTGAATGAAACGTCGAACTCGATTTGACGGTTCACGTTTCAGATCTGGCATATAAAAATTCAACCTCATCACTCTAACCCTAACCCTTCTCCTGTCCACTGGTGATGGCCGGCTGCGGCGGCGCCATGGAGGGAGACGATGATGGCCTAGGCCAGACGAGTTGACCACCCATGGCGTCAAGGCAGAAGCGCCTGGATGCTTAGGCGACATCATAATAAATTTGACTACCAAGCGAGATAGGGACAGGCTTCCAGTACTCTAGGAGGTGGAGCATGATGGAATAAGACTTGTACCGCTACTGTTGGTCTTTGTTTGGTCTTTGTGGCCCCGTCTAAGGACAACATCTAAGGACAACATCTAGGACAACATCTTAGACTACCATCTTAGACTACAATCTTAGACTAACATCTTAGACTAGCATCTTGACATATGCTTGACTGTCTTGGCTAGCTATAAATATGTAACCCCACTCCTAGGTTGGGTATGACATTGTGTGAGAAATAAACCAGAAAAATTGCTCAAACTCCTAGTGTCATCCTCTTACTCTATCCTCTTACTCTTAATGAGAGTAGGAGTTCAGCTACTAACACTTGGTATCAGAGTCATTCTACCCTGCGGCCTAAACATCCCTTGCTCATCTCCTTCCCACGCTTCTCTTTGTCCTCAATCGGCAGGTGGGAACACTGACTGTTCCAACGCATCCCTCCTCTCCTGCACAGACGAGCAGCTGTTTGCATGAGGCAACCTCTTTCCCACATAGCAGTCCCCTATCACTGCGTCATGTCCGAAGGGCAGTCGCAACGCTCAGTCGCCTCGAGCGTGCGGCATCGGCAGGAGGCCGAGGTCATCGCGGCAGAGGAACGCGAGCGAGCGATGGTTGAGACTCCACCGACGATGGCAAGGGCAGCAAGGTTGGCAGCGGCAAAACTGGTAGCAGCGAGGGCGGAAGTGGAAGCCGCAACGGTGGCAGCGCGTGCGGCAGCAGCGAAGCTCGAGGCTCTGCGCAGTAGTAGCACCAACGGCTCTGTTTTTGTCGACAACGGCACCAACGATGAGTTCAAGCTAGCGAGGGAGGTAGCGTGAGCACAGGTGGTGCAGCGGGCAGCCGCACACCCCCATGGGTGCGACGACGATAGCCTGAATGTTGCGTAGAGGGGGATGAATAGGTTAAAATCCTAAAATCACTTAAATAAAACTTAATCAGCAAAAACAGGGCGGGCTAGTCCGGTCAGGGAGCGGACTAGTACGATCAGGCCGAGTAAAATCGAGAAAGGTTGGATTTTTATATGTTTTTCTCTGATCAATTTTGTGTGAAATGAAATACAACTATCTAGCAACTTAACTAATCAATTGCAAGTGATAGAAACAAGTAGGAGTAAGATTGCGAGGTTGGTCACAAATTGCAAGCAATGAACTTTAAGAACCCTAAAAGTTAACTAGCGATCAACGAAGGTAAGACGATGCAAGAGACACACGAATTTATCCCGAGGTTCAGTACCACAGAGGAACCTACGGATTGATCACCACAGACTAGTCTATCCCCAAACGGACAAGTTCGAACTCACGCAGAAACTCTTAGTCCACGTAACATCGGAACAGTTCGATGTGCCCGGACAAGTCTGGCCTTTTCCTAAGGCAGCCTAGACTTAACTCTTCAACTAAATCTAATTGGACTATGAACTCTTAGGTGATTCTCAAACACTTGACTTGTTGAAAACTCTCTTCAACGAGGCTCGACTCAACACAAGAAAATTTAAATCCTAATTTCTACTCTTCGAGTTTTCAACGCCTTTTTCACTCTTTTTCCTTTTTGTGAGTCTTCGTTTCCAATTCGAGTTCGATCATCTGTGCTTACACTCATAAAGATCATTAGTCCCTTAATTTGTTGTCACCAATCATCCAAAACCCACAGGGACTACCTAGATGGACTTTCACAGCCCAGACGAGCGCGGATGCGCCGACTGCACTCCCAGCGGCAGTGGCTTGGTCGACTGAGATCTCGGCCTTTACAGGCAACGCGACTCTCTCTCCGGACAGGTACCATGTTCACTGCGGGATCCAGGCTGTTGTCAGGGACGTCGTTCCTGAGAGTGGGTGTCCTACCCTCACCAAGACCAACTACGTCGAATGGGCCGTGGTGATGAGGATTTGGCTCCAGGTGCGCCACATGTGGGAAGCAGTTCGGTACAGCGACGTCGACTACTAGGAGGATCAACGGACACTGGATGCCCTCATTGCTGCAGTTTCGCCCGAGATGCAGTTCTCGCTTTCCAAGAAGCGAACTGCCAAGAAGGCCTGGGACGCCATTGCTGTGGCACGCTTCGGCAACGACTGCGCCCGCAAGACCCCACAGCAGGCGCTTCACAAGGAGTACAAGCAGATCACTCGCTCAATCGAGTCCCTGCTGGAAGAGGCGATTGGAGAGGCGATAGGTCGCCTCAAGGTCGACGACGACGACGAACCGCAACCTCTCTCGAGGCCTATCCCCGTCGGCGGGAAGCTACATGTCACTCAGGAGCAGTGGGAGGCATGCCAGGGTGACGGGAAAAAGGGTGAGTCCTCTTCCTCGACAGGCGCTCGCAAGCGTGGCAAATTGCGCAAGGGTTGCGAAGGTGCTCAGGTCGAGGCGCAAGGACGTGCTTGGTCATTGGGCTACGGAGTGTCGACAGCCACGACGCGGCCAGACCCACGTCGCACGGGTGGATAATGAGGAGTCGACTCTCTCGACCAGGCCCACGTCGCACAGATGGTGGAGGAGGAGCCGACTCTTCTTCTGGCACACGCTAGCATCGAGCTACCTCCAGTGGCATCGACCGCAACGGTTCTCTTACACCTTTATGAGTCGGGAGCACACACCTTCCTCGGTGACGGCGGCACTGAGTACGTCTACTTCAAGGGAGCTGGGGGAGTGGGCAACTTTTTTTCCATAGAGCATGTCTACCCCAGTCCCTGAGCTTCCACCAACTTCAGGGCCACGCTCTCCAGCAACGACCTCGACTGCAACGAGTTCTTTGCCACCACCACCACAACCGGTGACCCCACACACTCCAACACCGACGACCACCCCTTCGGGCACCTCCACTCCGACACCAGCTTGTGTCGAGCACAACTCGGTGGAGTTCTCTACTCCGTTCTCCCACGACGAGAAGCGGATCGACGCGTACCACGACGGTGAGCCGTTGTAGTATCGTATGGTGGAGGATTTTTTCGGCGACCAGCCGATATCCGGAGGCGCAGTTGCATCTTGCGTGCGATGACGGCGAGCCTCGATTCTTCGTGGAGGTCGAGAGACACGCGACATGGCGTGCCGTGATGCAGTCAGAGATGGACACGGTTGAGAAGAACCACACATGGGAGCTCGTTGTGCTCCCTCGTGGTTACCGTGCGATCACCCTTAAGTGGGTGTTAAAGCTGAAGAGGGATGAAGCCGACACCATCGTCAAGCACAAGGCTCGCTTGCTGGCACGCGGTTTCGTGCAGTAGGAGAGGATCGACTTCGACGATGCCTTAACCCCCGTGGCACGGATGAACTTTGTGCGACACCTCCTTCGCTGGTTGTCCAAGAAGGCTGGTGTGTTCAGCACATGGACGTCAAGTACACGTTTCTTAATGGCAATTTAAAAGAGGCCTACGTGCACCAGCCATTGTGATTTGTGATCCCTGGTAAGGAGGGCAAGGTGTTGCGCCTACGCAAGGACCTCTATGGCTTGCGGCAGGCAACAAGGGTGTGGAATGCCAAGTTAGACTCCACGCTCTAGTGGATGGGTTTCAGGCAATGCCCGCACGAGGCGGCCATCTACCGACAGGACAATGGAGGAAACATCCTACTGGTGGGTGTCTACTTCGACGACTTGGTTCACCAACACTAAGGACACATAGGTGGTAGCGTTCAAGGAAGAGATGAAAGCCACCTTCCAGATGAGTGACCCATGATCTCTCTCCTTTTACCTAAGGATCAAGGTGCACCAGGCCGATTCCGGTATCATGCTTCGATAAACCGCCTATGTTAAGCGCGTTGTTGAGCTGGCTGGGCTCACAGACTGCAACCCAGCTCTCACTCCGATGGAGGAGAGGCTGAAGGTGAGCCGTGGTAGCACGACGGAGGAGGTGGACGCTACACATTACCAACGTCTTGTGGGGACCCTTCGCTACCTCGTGTCGGACTGACTTTCTCTGTCGGCTACGTTAGTCGGTTCATGCAGCGACGGACGACGGAGCACCATCAGGCTGTTAAGAGGATCATCCGCTATGTTGCGGGGACTCTCGACCACGACCTCTACTACCCGAGGTGCCATGGGGAGGCACACCTGAAAGTTGCCTAGAGGGGGGGGGGGGGGGTGAATAGGCGGATAACCTGAAATTTAACTCAATAAAAGTTAATCAAATTACAGAGTGCAGACTAGTCCGCCCCCAGGCCGGACTAGTCCGGTCAGGATAACAGATTTGACAAAAGGTGAGATTTTTAAGCGATCTAAAGGGCTTAGCTTGATGAAATGTAAAGTATATGACCCTAGCAATCTAGTAGATGGTATGCACGAAGTAATAACAACTAGATAGAGGCGGATCACGAGATTGAAGCGAAGAACGCGCGAAACCCTAACTTGATCTAGCAAAGAACAAGGAAGTCAAAACAAAGACACAAGACACAAGATTTATCCCGTGGTTCAATCCCACAAAGGAGCCTATATCCACGTTGAGTATGCCCACGAAAGGTAGGGTTCCACTCAACCCTTTCCTCACTTAGCCACTACGAAGGCCGACTATTCTTCCACTAAATCACAAGGGTAATCACCAAATCCGAGGGGCAACTCACAACCTGAGGCTCCCACAAGTTTACAACTCAAAAAGATCGAAGATCAACACCGACACGAGCTCAAATCAATCAGTCAAACCGAGATAATCAACCCAAGAGCTCAAGATTGAACAAACCCTTCTCTATCCTCTTCCAATCCTCACAAATCCTCAAGAATCGCTCTTAGGACTTCAAGAATGGTTAAGAGAGGGCTAGGATGGCTCTAGGAAGGCTATGGCGGTGCTAGGGTTCGAGAGTGGGCCTTTGGAGGCCGGGGGATCCCTTTTTATAGGGGTCCCGACACTTAGCCGTTGCCACTAGAAAAGTGAGGACTAGTCCGGCCTTTGATCCCGGACTAGTCCGGCCTGTAGGGACCAGTGATGTCATCTTTACCAACCACAAGCCCCCCCCGCCACCTTTTGAATTTAAACAGTCAGCAAACTACAAACTAGTCCGATCTCACACAGAACAGTTTGTTCCGGTAGAGAACGGACAAGTCTGACGAACCGGGCTAGTCCGACCCCTGAGAGCGGAGCCGTCGAAGACTTAGTCCCAGCAACCATCTTGAAGTCCACCGCGGACTAGTTTGTCAAGGGACGGACTAGTCCGAATCCAGTCAGGAACTACTTTTCCGGACTGAAACAGATTAATCTATCCAAGCGGACTAGTCCGGCCCCCAGGGCGGAATAGTCTGGTCCTTCAGGACTTAGTTCTAGAAGGACACAGACATACTCACTACGGACTAGTCCGTCCCCTAGCGGACAAGTCCGAACTTACACATAATGCTTTGGTCCGCCCGAGATCGGATCAATCCGATGTGGCCGGACTAGTCCGACCCTGTCCTTAGGGTTGCTTCAACTCATCTCTCTATCTAGTTTAACTTGGACTATGAGCTCTTATGAGATTCTAACACTTTGACTCATTGAACACACTCAAGCTAAGTGACTAAACTCGACACAAAGAATTTTAAAAGTCAAGTTTCATTCTTCGAGTTCTTCCCATTTTCTTCTCTTTTTCCTTTTTGAGTGCATCCAATGTCGTCCATCTTTCAATCACCTGTCATTACACTTGCAAAGGTCATTAGTCCCTTAAGTGTTGTCATTAATCATCAAAACCCACGGGAATAGCCTAGATGCACTTTCAATCTCCCCTTTTTTGGTGATTTGATGACAACACATTGAGTTTTTTGATAAAAAATAAGGTTGAGCTGATTTCCTTAACACACACGTGTATAAGGAGCTCCCCTAAATGTGTGCATAGATGATTTGCAATAAGTTAAATGCACAAGATTGAGGTCTATGGGAGGCTCATACATTTGTGTGTTATGGTCGGATGCCTACGTGTGATGCAAGTGTTGAGATGTGAAATGTGGAGTGAAGTATGCATCTCAGATTTTAATTTAGCATCATTACACATATTTGACTAGAATGGTCTTCAATAGAATCAATAATGACAAAATAGACAATGAAATTCTCATAAACATAACATAGGGTGACAACATAGTGATAATGTCATTACAACCCAAATAAGAACAAGTAGCAAAAGTTAAGATTACAACCTAGATTTTTCAAAATATCATAGTCCATGGATCTATAATACTCCCCCTTAATCTCTCCCCCATTGGCATCAAAACACCAAAAAGGAAAAAGAGTAAGGGAGAAGAGAGAGAACCTAAGACTACTCATCGTCACTCTCGCTCGCGTCTCCACGACCTGGGTCACTCTCTGCCTCCTCGTCATCTTGAGCGTCTTCGTCTTCGTCATCATCATCGACGACCTCCTCAGCAGCAGGAGCAGCGCTAGAGGGACCACCCCCACCACCAAAGAGGGCAACCTCCGCCTCCGAGAGTTCTGGAAATAGCGTGATGTCTTCATCCTCGGAAGCCTCCGGGGACATAGGAATGTCTGTTTTTTCGCAAAGCTTGCGAAGGTACTTGTTGTGCTCTTTGCAGTTTTGATAGCCTTCACCTCCGCTTTCCGACACAAGGTGAAGATTGACTTGAGAACTTTGAGTGTAGCACTCGCAAGGTCACCGGAGGAGGAGGAGGCGGCGGGAGTCGGAGGAGGAGAAGGCACAAAGGAGGTACCTCTCCTCGAAGCTCCGCCAATCTTTGGCACAGGAGGTGAAATTTGAAGGTGGAGAACTCTATGCTTGACATCCTTCACAAATTCCAAGCCAGACACTTTCTCAATTAAGCACATGATGAGAGGGGCATATCCACAAGAGTGATTGGGAGTGTGAGATATGTTGAATATGTTGTTGTAGATATAGTCAAAGACATTAAACTTCTCATCTTCAACTATCAGCTTCATTAAGTGCCTCATGTTTCCTTGGATCATGTCTACATCCCCATCCTTAGGTGCTAGAGTTTTTCTCAAGATCCGATTAAGCACTCTAAAGAAGGGGCAAAGAATCTTGGTGGTTGGGGGATTGTAGAAGCCCACCTCATACATGAATTTCATCTCCCCCAAATCTAGAGCCTTGAGGTTGTGAATGGTCAAGCTCATAGTTCAGAAACTCCTCAAGTCCAAGATTTCTAGCAAACTCATCATAGAGCACATAATATTTGACTCCATTAGTCAACCAGGTAATCTTCCTATCTCCAAAGGTGGAGAAGTAACAAGTGGACTAGAATTGGGCCACCACTTCTGTGTTCCAGTTGTATCTAAACTCAAACAACTCCTTGAGTCCATGGTGCTCAACAGCTCGTATTATTGCATTGAAGGATTGATGATCCTTCTTTTCCATAAAAGCCCAATCTACCCATTGAGCATCCGTCACTGGAGTTTTCTTGGACAGGTAGACTAGACGATAATAATCGCAATGGAAGTTGCACCAGAAACGAGGATCTGCTGTTGCTTTCTCATACTTGTAGGGATCCTTCATCCTGAGCCTTCTTGCTTTATCAGATCCTTGTCCCTTAAACACATTGCTTCCCAGCTCAGGTTGGCGGTTAGGATCATGCGCGGGAGGAGTCATGACCAAAGGACCAATGAGGCCTTGTGGAGGACCACGAGGCACCGCGGTTTGGTCACGAATGACCAAACCTCTCCTTGCCAGAGCTTTCTTTCTAGGAGCAACCTTTTTGAGAGGCAATTTCTGGGTAGACTCCTTTCCTTTCCCTTTAGCTTGGCTACTCTCACTCATCGGTGCTTTTCCTTTATTAGCCGCTTGGGCCTTTTGCTTCTCACCCATAGTGACAATTCTTTTCCTTCTGTTTGCTTGCTCTTCGGCCGCTTGAGCTTGGGCTGCATCCCGATCTTGTTTCTTCTTTGCTCGAGGTTCACGCACGCACTCAAGCTCCGCTGCAACGGCTGCATGCTCCGCTTCTTTTCGACGATAGAGTTCTTGTCGAGCCGCCTCCCTTTTTTGGATCGGAAAGAGGAGAGTTGTTGCATCGAGACATGCTGAAAGAAGGATAACAAAAGAGTATGAGGTGATATCAAGCGAAATATTGCGGTAGAGAAGTAGAGAATTCACTAAGTTAGGAGTTAAGCCTAGGTCAGGTCGGACTTGTCCGGTCCCTGGCCGGAGTAGTCCGGTTAGGAACGGACTTGTCCGCCTATGTCCGGACTAGTCCGGACCACCCAGTGTTAAACCCTAACTATGGGATTTTTCTACAAAACTTCAATACCAAGGCGCAATATTGCGTGGAGAGAATCACAAGGTGATAGATAAGCTAGTAGGACTCCAGTTTTCAGGAGAAATGACCTAGAATCGATGGAATCGAAAAAGTTCAAGTTAGGTCAAGAACACACCTTGAGATGTGAAAACCGGACAAATCCGTGGATGGAAGTGCGGAGTAGTCCGGGATTCGCCTTCCCGACACTCCGAAGAAGCTTCCACGTGGATTCCTCGAAGATTTTGAGGGTTGGAACCAAAAATTGCCAATGGCGGTGGTTTTTGGGAGAGGCACACGTTGGGGAGTTGGAAACGAAGTGGAGGGGTCGGGCCCGACGCTGGGGGGTTAAGTCCCCAGAAGTCCAAACTAGTCCGGTTATGGTACCGAACAAGTCCGGGCACCAGATCGGTTCCGGACTAAGATGATGCTCCAGACAAGTCCGGTGATTGGCCGAACTAGTCCGTTGTGGACTAGTCTAAGCCTGCCCAAGTATGTCTAGGACACCAGACTTGTCCGGCCCCATGGGCGGACTAGTCCGGTCCTAGACAGCAAATTCTCATATATATTAAAAAATTTGCAAGAATGATCATATGGACTAAGTTTTTCACAAATATTCTCAATGAATATGGCCAGTAAAGCACAAAAACATTCATACAATGACCATGATTCAAGGAGACAATAAATTAATATAATTTGATAGAAAATTGTGGAAGACAAGTTTTCGAAAGCATGCATAGTTTTGAAGAGACAAACAAAACTGATAGAAGGCTAGAATGAATGCTTGATTAACCAAAGATCTAGGTACATATTTATAGATACATAGATGGGCCGGTATACAGGCCAGACCCAAACACATAACTCAACACAGTCCAACACCCCCCCGCAATCCCAACATCTAGCCACAACAGATGTTGAGACTGGACCGAAACTCAGAAAACAAAGTCGACGGGAGTCCCTTCGTGAAGATGTTGGCAAACTGTGACGTCGTCGGCACATGGAGAACTCGAACCTCACCGCGTGCAACCCGCTCACGAACAAAGTGAAGATCAATCTCCACATGTTTCGTGCGCTGGTGCTGGACGGGGTTGGTGGAGAGGTAAACGGCGCTGACATTATCACAGTAGACCAACGTGCTCCGGGTGACAGGGGAGTGGAGCTCCTGAAGTAACTGCTGGAGCCAAGACGCCTCTGCTACGCCGTTAGCCACGGCGCGATACTCCGCCTCAGCACTGGAGCGAGAAACCACGGGCTGCCGCTTCGAGGGCCAGGAGACAAGATTCCCCCCCCCCCCCCCCCCCAGGAAGACGGCGTAGCCAGAGGTGGAGCGGCGGGTATCAGAGCACCCCGCCCAGTCAGCGTCGGTGTAGACCACCAGCTCAGAAGGCGAGTCACGTCGAAGTAGAAGGCCGTAGTCGAGGGAGCCGCGCAGTTACCGAAGAATCCGCTTCATCGCCGTGAGATGCGTCTCCTGCGGATCATGCATGTGGAGACACACCTGCTGAACCGCGTAGGAGATGTCCGGCCTGGTGAAGGTGAGATACTGCAGGGCACCTGCAAGACTCCTGTAAGAGGTGCGGTCGGCGACCGAGGCGCCGTCGGCCGAAGATAGCTTCGCCTGGGTGTCCACGAGAGTGGAGCACGGCTTGCAATCAGCCATGCCCGCTCGCTTGAGGATATCCAGGCAGTACTGGCGCTGGTGGAGGAACAGAGCGTTCGGACGGTGCTCGACCGCAACGCCCAGGAAGTGGTGGAGCTGGCCGACATCCTTCATCGCGAACTCGCGCTGCAGGGCGGAGATCGTGCGCTGAAGAAGAGCCGAGCTAGACGCCGTGAGGACAATATCGTCCACGTACAGGAGGAGGTAGACAGTGTGACCCTCATGCCTGTAAACGAAGAGCGAGGTGTCCGACTTGGCCTCGACGAAGCCGAGCGAGGCCAGGAAGGAGGCGAACCGGCTGTACCAAGCCCGAGGCGCCTGCTTCAGTCCGTATAGGGACTTGTTCAGCTGGCAGACCAAGTCTGGACGGGTTGAATCAACGAACCCTGTCGGCTGACTGCAGTACACCGTCTCTGTCAGCGTCCCGTGAAGGAAGGCGTTCTTCACGTCCAGCTGGTGGACAGGCCAAGAACGCGAGAGAGCCAACGACAGAACAGTCTGTACTATCGCTGGCTTAACCACCGGACTGAAGGTCTCGTCGTAGTCCACTCCAGGGCGCTGAGTGAGGCCCCGAAGTACCCAACGAGCCTTATATCTCTCCAGGGAGCCATCCGCCTTCCTCTTATGCGTGAAAACCCACTTGCCTGTGACAACGTTGCCACGAGGAGGACGGGGAACAAGGTCCCATGTCCGGTTGGCAAGTAGGGCCGCATACTCCTCCATAGCGCGGCGCCAGTGAGGGTCAGCGAGGGCGCTACGGACGGAGGTCGGTATAGGTGATACCGAAGAGGAAGTGGATGGTGTCGGTGTCGTCGAAGAGAGTACCACTCCGGAGAACCGCCGTGTCGTGGCTATAGTAGGCACAGCCGAAGTCGCCACGGGTGTCGGTGCTGCGTAAGGTGTAGCTGTCGACGTCGTGGGAGCCACCTGTGAGCCGGTGGGTGATGTACCTGCAAAAAAAGGCCAAGACAGCTGTGGTGGAGCAGCCTTGGTGTCAGTAGAAAAAAGGGAGTCCAGCTCTGCAGCTGAATCAGAGGTGGAGGAAGAAAAGGGGAAGGAGGACTCGTCGAAGACGACGTGCCGAGAGATCAAAATGCGGTGGGTAGAGAGGTCGAGGCACCGGTATCCCTTATGCTCAAGGGAGTACCCAAGAAAGACACACCTAGTAGAGCGGGGCGCAAGCTTATGTGGAGCAGTGGCGGAAAGATTAGGGTAGCAGGCGCACCCGAAGACACGGAGGTGGTCGTAGAGAGGGGTAGTGCCATACAGGGCAAAGAAAGGAGTCGGTGCTCGAATCGCCTTGGTGGGAAGGCGATTAAGGAGGAAGGTGGAAGTGTGAAGTGCCTCTACCCAGTATCGAGCGGGGATAGATGCCTGAAACATCAAGGAACGCATGACATCATTAGTGGTGCGAAGCATGCGCTCAGCCTTGCCATTCTGGGGGGATGTGTATGGACAAGACATGCGTAGCTGTGTGCCATGTGTAAGAAGAAAGTCACGGAGTCGCGAGTTGTCAAACTCGCGTTCGTTGTCACACTGGAGAGCACGAACAGTACGCCCAAACTGTGCGGAAACCCAAGTGAAGAAGTGAGAGAGAGTATCAAATGTCTCAGATTTCAGATGTAAGGGAAAAGTCCAAGAGAAATGCGAGAAATCATCAAGTACCACCAAATAATATTTAAAACCCGAGACACTGATAACAGGAGATGTCCACAAATCGCAATGAATAAGATCAAAAATGTGTTGCACATGAGACACAGAAGTGGGAAAGGGAAGCCGGACATGGCAACCAAGCTGATAAGCGTGACATAATGACTCATGTGTGCCCCTAGTACACGATATAACTGAACTACTAGATAACTTCGACATAGCATCAGCGCCAGGGTGACCAAGCCGGCGGTGCCAAGTAGCAGACGAAGCTGTCGTAGCCAGAGCAAATGACGGAGATGCAGCGGAAGTAGGAAGTCAAAGAGTGTACAGGGGCCCCGGACTATCACATCGAAGAAGAAGACGCCGGGTGGAAAGATCCTTCACAGACAAACCAAAAGGATCAAACTCAACAGAAATATTAGAAATATTGTTATCAGTGGTAAAACGACGAATGGAAAGCAAATTTTGTATAATGTCTGGAGCAACTAGAACATTATTAAGATGGAATGAACCCGGAGAAACTGAGTCACCTACTGAGGTGACTGGAAGAACAAATCCATTGCCAACAACGATCGATGAAGGAAACGAGGGATGAGGTGGGTGGGTAGAAGAGAGAATACCAGCATCTGGGGTGGTGTGGTAGGAGGCGCCAGAATCAGCCACCCAATCAATAGTCGGCGGTGTAAGGTGCATGGTGCTGAAGAAGACGCCAAGTCCTGACGGTCCCACCCCTGGGCCGGCTCCTGGAGGGGTGCTGGCGACTCCGAGTACCCAACGGGGTAGGTAGCACCGCCGTAGGCTGGAGTTGGCGATCCAGCTGCAGGGCGACCAAGTCCGCCATAGCCCGGATGGGCTACGTACGCCGCCTGAGGACGTGGCTGGCGTGGAGTAGAGGAAGTCGGTGTCGCCCCAAGAACACGCGGAGACGGTCCAGGACACATAGAGATCTGGCCAGTCCACGGGTTGTACGGTGTGGGCCAGGGCGCACCTCCCTGGCCAGTGCCACCAGTACCACTACCAGTAGGAGCAGTGGACGTAGAAGTGCCGCCAGCACCTCGTCCAGTGCGCCTTCCGCCGCGACGTCAACGAGTACCACTCCCAGAGCCAGCAGAGGCACTCGGGGCGGTAGGCGGAGTAGGTGGTCGCGGTAGTGGTCCCCCAGAAGACGGTGGGCGTGAGGGCTGCCCAGAGCCATAGAAGGTTGTGGCAGACCCAGAAGTAGCAGATCCACCAGACGTGATCTCCTCAAGCTCGAGATCGGACCAGACCTTCTCGAAGGTCGGTGGCGGCTCCATACGAAGAAGCCAGAAGCGAAGATGGTTGAAGCGCTCGTTCAGGCCGTGAAGGACCCGAAGTACTAGGGTGCTGTCGGCAACCGGCTCGCCAAGGTCGCGCAAGGAGTCAGCCATGCCCTTCATCTCTCCACAGTAGGCAGAGATGGAGCGGTCACCCTGCACTGTAGTCTGGAACCGTGCGTGAATGTGAAGAGCCCGAGTCGCATGGTTCCCCAAGAAGTGGTGCTCCAGGATTTGCCAAGCCCGACGCGCGGTCCCCCTACCGTGCTGTCCGACAAGCTTGTGCAGATCGTCGGCGAGAGTGCCAAGGATCCAGGCAAGGACCAGACTGTCCATGCTGATCCAAGAGTCATCCCACGGGGCGTCGTCCTGCTGGACGTGGTCCGCAAGCTGGTACCGCCGCAACGTGAGGAGGAACTCGTTACGCCAGCGGGCGTAGGTGGTGGAGTGACAGCTCAGGACAGTCGGCACTAGTGTCCGAATGTTCTGAACTCCAGCCGCCTGGGCGTGTAGAGCGGCGGCGAGAGACGCCGAGTATGCGGAGTGCACACTGGTGTCCGAGGTGGGCTCGTACGTCGCGCTCAGCGGTCGATGAGCGCTCTCCTGGATCTGGTGCGAGAGAGCAGCCGCTGAAGCGCGCTCCTGCTCTAAGGCAAGAGCGAGTTCCCGCTCGCGCTCGCGAGAGGCAGCCAGAGCCGCAAAGACACCGGAGGTGTCCGCGGCCGTCGTGGTGGTGCTGGCGACGCCGTAGAGAGGATCAGTAGCAGTGCCAACAGCAGTTCGGAGCCCGTCATGAAGGCGACGGCAGTAGGGCCGCCAAGTGATCCGCCAACTGTCGGATTAGTCGCTGCGGCGGGCGCGTGCCGAGCCATAGAGACGAGTGGTGCGCCGGCTGCCGGACCAGTAGCAGGTACACGGGCGGGATGGGGCGCACCGGCTAGGGGGGCGCCGGCCAGGAGGGCGCCGGCCAGGGAGGCGTCGGCCAGGGAGGCGCCGGCCAGGGGGGCACCGGCCAGGGGGGCGCCGGCCAGGGTGCCTCCGACCAGGGGGAGGGCGGCGGCGGCGACCAGAGAGGGGGGGGGGGGGGCGACGGCGGCCAGAGGGGGGGGGGGCGGCGGCGGCCAGAGAGTGGGCGGCGGCGGCGGCCAGAGGGGGGGCGGCGGCGGCGGCCACGGAGGGGGCGCTGGCGGCGGCCAGGGAGGTGGCGGCGGCGGCTAGAGGGGGGATTAGGGTTTGGCTAATGATACCTTGATAGAAGGCTAGAATGAATGCTTGATTAACCAAAGGTCTAGGTACATATTTATAGATACATAGATGAGCCGGTATACAGGCCAGACCCAAACACATAACTCAACACAGTCCAACAAAAACTAACAATCAAATATGCAAAATCTCAAGCCACATTTCGAGAATCAAGAATATTTAGTTTATTCTCAAGTTCGCAAAACCGTTTTTCATCTAGTGGCTTGGTGAAGATATCGGCTAGTTGTTTTTCGGTTCTCACATGTGAAATGACAATGTCTCCCTTCATAGAATGGTCTCTTAAGAAATGGTGTCGGATGTCAATGTGTTTGGTTCTAGAGTATTCAAGGGGCTATGGACAATCTTGATGGCACTCTTATTGTCGCATATGAGTGGAATATGGTTCATATTGAGACCATAGTCCTTTAGAGTTTGCCGCATTCAAAGAAGTTGTGCACAACAACTTTCGGCTGCAACATACTCTGCTTCGGCTGTGGATAGGGTAATGAAATTTTGTTTCTTGGATGACCATGACACTAGGGACCTACCGAAGAATTGACAAGTCCCAAAGGTACTCTTCCTATCCACTTTGCATTCGGCATAATCCGCATCGGAGTATCCGATGAGGTTAAACTTGGACCCTTTGGGATACCACAACCCTAGGTTAGGTGTATGAACTAAATAGCGCAAGATTCTCTTTACAGTTGTCAAGTGACACTTTTTAGGAGCGACTTGAAACCTTGCACACATGCATACATTTAACATAATATCGGGCTTAGATGCACAAAGGTAAAGAAGCGATCCAATCATGGAGCGCTATACCTTTTGGTCGACGCTAGGGTTTTCTTGGTTGAGATCGAGATGTCCATTCATCGCCATTGGCGTCTTGATGGGTTTGGCCTTCTCCATGTCAAAATTCTTGAGAATGTCTTGAGTATACTTGGTTTGACATATGAAGGTGCCTTCCTTTAGTTGTTTCACTTGGAAACCTAAAAAGAACTTCAACTCCCCCATCATTGACATCTCAAATCTCTCCGTCATGATTTTGCTAAACTCTTCACAAAAAGATTGATTAGTAGAACCAAATATTACGTCGTCAACATAAATTTTGCATACAAATAAATCATCATCCATGTTCTTGGTAAAGAGTGTATAATCGGCCTTTCCTATCTTAAAACCATTATCAATGAGAAAGTCCCTAAGACACTCATACCAAGCTCTAGGAGCTTCATCCTCGAAGCCGGGCGGTTGCTCCACATACACCTCCTCCTTGATTGGTCCATTGAGAAAGACACTTTTCACATCTATTTGAAACAACTTGAAATCGTTGTGAGTAGCATAGGCTAATAATATGCGAATAGATTCAAGTCTAGCTACGGGAGCAAAAGTTTCATCGAAATCCAAACCTTCGACTTGAGAGTATCCTTTGGCTACGAGTCTACCTTTGTTTCTTGTTACCACGCCATGCTCATCTTGCTTGTTGCGGAAGACCCACTTGGTTCCTACCACATTGGCATTAGGTCTTCTCACGAGCTCCCACACTTTGTTCCTCTTGAAGTTGTTGAGCTCCTCTTGCATGACTATTACCCAATCCAGATCTCGTAGGGCATCTTCAAACTTAAATGGCTCTAAGGAGGACACAAAAGAGTAGTGAGCACAAAAGTTAGCCATACGAGATCGAGTCATTACCCCCTTTAAGATGTCTCCAAGTATGTTGTCAACGTGATGATCCCGTTGAACACATTGATGAACTCTTGGGTGTGGTACACTTGGTATTGAGTCAACTTCTTCATCTCCTTCATCTTCATAGTCTCCCCCTTGACCATTGCCACCATCTTGATCTTCAATTTCTTGATCATGGTGATCTTGATTAAGTTGTTGATCTTGGGAATCTTGGACTTGATCTTGTGCTTGGGGCACCTCTTGTGATGGAGTTGGGTCACTTGGGCCTTGTTGCTCTTGAGGTCTGACATCACTAAGCGCCATCCTTCTCAACGCAACACATGGTGGTGCCTCTTCTTCATCTAGCACATATTGATCAACTTGCTCCACTTAGGAGCCATTAGTTTCATCAAACACCACGCCACGTGCGATTTCAACACAATTGGAGGTTTTGTTGAAAACACGGTAGGCGTAGGTGTTTGAGTCATAACCAAGCAAGAAACCTTCATCGGATTTCGAAGCGAACTTCGAAATTCTAGACTTCTTGTTGAGAATATAACATTTGCTACCAAAGACTCTAAAGTAGGAGATGTTTAGTTTGTTACCCGTAGAAGTTCATATGGAGTCTTCTTCAATAGGCGATGGAGGTAGAGACGGTTTGTGGCATGGCATGCGGTGTTTACCGCTTCCGCCCAAAACCTATCGGAAGTCTTGTACTTATCAAGCATGGTCCTTGACATCTCTATTAGAGTTTGGTTCTTCCTTTCGGCCATCTCATTTTGTTCGGGTGAGTAGGGTGCCGAAAACTCATGCTTGATGCCCTCCTCGTCCAAGTACTCTTCAACGTGAGTGTTCTTGAATTCGGTGCCATTGTCGATTCTTATCTTCTTGATTCTCAAGGAGAACTTATTTTGACCTCTCCTCAAGAAACTCTTAAGGACACCTTGTGTTTCACCTTTGTCATGCAAGAAAAACACCCAAGTGAAGTGGGAAAAGTCATCAACAATAACTAAGCCGTATTTGTTACCGCCAATGCTTATGTAAGCAATGGGACCAAAAAGATACATGTGCAACATCTCCAATGGTATTGTTGTCGGCATCACATTCTTAGCGGGATGAGCTACTCCGACTTGTTTTCTGGCTTGACACGCGCTACAAGACCTATCTTTCTCAAAAACAACATTCTTAAGACCTCGAATGTGATTGCCTTTTAGAAGTTTGTGAAGATTCCTCATACCAATATGGGCTAGCCTACGGGGCCACAACCAACCCATGTTGGTTTTTGCAATCAAGCATGTGTCAAGTTGAGCTTTATCCGCGGTGAAGTCCACGAGATAAAGCTTTCATTTGAGCACACCCTTGAAGGCAATCGAGTTATCAATTCTTCTAATGACAACCACGCCCTCATTAGAAAACAAGCAATTATATCCCTTTTCACACAATTGCGAAATGACTAAGAGATTATAGTCTAATGATTCAACATGCATGACTTGTGAGATGGTGTGTTGTGGAGAAATAAAGATTTTACCCATACCTAGTACCTTACCTTGACTATTGTCGTCAAAGTAGACACTTTGACTTGGATGTTCATTTTCTTCATACTCCACAAACATTCTTCTCGCTCTGGTCATATGATTTGTGCATCCACTATCTAGCACCCACTTTGAACCACCGGAGGAGTAAGCCTACAAGACAAGTTTTGGCTTTGGTTTTAGGTACCCAAACTTGGTTGGATCCTTTGAGGTTAGTCACAAGGCATTTGGGCACCCACACACAAGGCTTTGGCTCTCTTTGGATTGAAGGAATGATAAAGGAATTTTGAAGGATAAAATTTATAAAAGATTTTTTTTCTACATGACTATTTGGCTCACAGAAAAAACAAAGGGTAGTTTCCATAAGAATGAATTCCTTTGCTAAATTTTGTAGGAAACCTAACATGAGCTTGGACCTCTTTTTTCTTTCCTGGCTCATTTTGCAGGTTCCTTTGTTTTTTTTATGATGCTGCCAAAGAGCTTCTCATCTTAATTTCTATATTTTCAATTCCTATAGGATTGCAAAAATATACAATTTCAATTCTTATATTTTTCCTATTCCTGTGTTTTTCAATTCCTTCAATCCAAAGGGAGCCTTTGGGCTCTTGCATCAAAATCATAAGTATAACCAAATTTGTTTCTCATAAGCACATAAGATGCATCAAAATCATGAAACATTGTTAAATTAACATTTTTAGCATTTTGAGCATCTTTGTCAAGTTTCACTATCTCATTAGATGCAGATGTGGTATTCATTCTTGACTTGAAATGAACCTTCTTTGACAAATTCAATTTGCATCTTGTTATTCTTAAGAATTCTAGCATTTTGCTTTCCTTCTCTTGAATAGCCAAGACCATCTTTGATCAAAGGAGATCTTGTGATCGAGTATGCACTATGTGCATACTTGATCTTCTTATCAAAGATGCCACCCTTAGGTGTGCTTTTGTTTTTTGCCAAATTAAGCTCATTCTTTAGATCAAGCACAAGGTTAGCACATTTGCAAGTTTTAGTGTTCGAATCCGTTTTAGGCAAGTTTGAGCTTGTTGAGGAAGAAGAAGGAACACTTGAGTTGAGAGTTGTGAATTCTGCTTCAAGACTCATGTGAGCTTTGTTTAAGCTCACAAGTTCATCTTGGAGCACAACATTTGAACTCTTAAGGCTTGAGGAAGCCTCATTGCATTTCGCAAGTTCAAGTTCAAGTGCCTTGTTCTTTTCCTTCTCAAGCTCAAGGAGCCTCTCAAGGTAAGATTATTTTGCTTCTCATTGACAAGCAATTCATCTTGTTCTTCGAGAAGCTCTTCCTTGTCTAAAATCTCATCGGAGAGTTTTTTCATTTTAATGATAGCACTTTTACTCAAGCCTTCAAACATATATTCATTCTCACTATCACTATCAAAATCCTTGTCTTTAATGGAACGCAAGGAGAGTTTGGATTTAACTTTTTTTTTTTCATTCCTTGGCCATAAGACAAGTGTGGCTTGAGCTTCTCCACTCTCCCTTGTTTGCTAGAAGTTTCTTCTTCATTGTTGGCTTCTTGATAGCGACGGTTGCCACTCCCGCTTCATCATCGGAGGAGGATTCATCGTTGGAGTCCCACTCCTTGCCAACATGAGCATGCCCATGAGCTTTCTTCTTCTTGAACATCTTCCTCTCTTGAGGCTTCTCATCCTTGTTCTTCTTCTTCCTGTCATCTTCCTTTTCGTACAATGAAGTGTCCATACTCACCACAGTTGTAGCACTCTCTCCTTGGTCTTGACTTGCTCTTGTCCTAGCCCTTGCTCTCATAGTTTGACCCTCTTCTCTTCCTCATCATTCTCTTGAATCTTTTGATGAAGAAGGTCATTTCCTCTTCATCCATGTCAGTGCTTTCCTCCCTTCACTTTCTTCATCATTGCTTGAAGCTTGCACCTCCTTGCCTTTGGACTTGGGTGAGGCTTTGAGAGCAATGCCTTTCTTCTTGGAGGATGTGACCTTGGCGAGGTCATTGACATGGCGTGCTTCCATCTCCATCATCTCGTGGTTGATGATCTTGCCAAACACCTCACCCGAAGTCATCTTGTGAAAGTTGGGACTCGCGGATGAGAGGGCAAAGCGTCACATTGCGAGGCATGAAGGCTCTAATCATTCTCTTGACTACTTCATCTTCGGTCCACTTCTTGCATCTGTACGCCCAACTCCTATTGATGAGAGTCTTGAGTCGGTTGTACATCTCTTGAGGGGTCTCGCCTTCTTCCATGGCGAATCTTCCAAGCTCCCTTTCGATCATCTCCATTTTGGCTTCCCTCATGGACCGGTTGCCTTCATGAGCAATTTTGAGAGTGTCTCAAATTTCCTTGGCTTGCTCCAACCCATCCACTTTGTTGAATTCTTCTTGGTTCAAGGCTGAGTTGAGCACGGCCACCGCTTGTGTATTGCGGTGAATGAGTTGTTCTTGTTCCGGAGTCAACTCTTCATCATCCACGGGGATATCTACACCTGTGCAAACAACATGCCAAAGTGTAGGATTGAGAGAAATAAGATGCAACTTCATATTGTGCTTCCACATGGTGTAGTTAGTCCCATCAAAGTGTGGAGCTTTGCCCATAGGAATAGAGAGATAGTTTGAATGAGAATTGAGGCGCTCATAGTTAAAAGGATATCGCGTGTAATCCTCCTCGGGCTTCTTGAGCTTCTTCTCCTTCTCAAGTCTTCTCCTTCTCTTGGCCTCATCTCTTGTTTTTTGAAAAAGATTCACAAGACGCTTCACTTCTTCATCTTCATCTTCGGTTTCACCATCGAAGGGAGGAGGCTTTGGCTTGTCCTTGGAGGTGTTGCCAGTATTGTCATGCAAGGGATTAGATCCTTGTCCTCCAGTGTGGCTGTTCTCACCGGTGTCGGTGGTGTCGATGATCGGCATCCCCTTCTCACCGTTTCCCCCCATTTCCTCTCCAAGCGGTTAAGCTTTTGGGAGAGTTAGGCTCTAATACCAATTGAAAGTTGCCTAGAGGAGGGGGGGGGGTTGAATAGGCGGATAACCTGAAATTTAACTCAATAAAAGCTAATCAAATTACACAGTGCGGACTAGTTCGGCCTGGGGGCGGACTAGTCCGGTCAGAATAACAGATTTGACCAAAGGTGAGATTTTTAAGCGATCTAAAGGGCTTAGCTTGATGAAATGTAAAGTATATGACCCTAGCAATCTAGTAAATGGTATGCACGAAGTAATAACAACTTGATAGAGGTGGATCACGAGATTGAAGCGAAGAACACGCGAAACCCTAACTTGATCTAGCGAAGAACGAGGAAGTCAAAACAAAGACACAAGACACATGATTTATCCCATGGTTCAACCCCACAAAGGAGCCTACATCCACGTTGAGGATGCCCACGAAAGGCAGAGTTTCACTCAACCCTTTCCTCACTTAGCCACCACGAAAGTCGGCTATTCTTCCACTAAATCACAAGGGTAATCACCAAATTCGAGGGGCAACTCACAACCTGAGGCTTCCACAAGTTTACAACTCGAAAAGATCGAATATCAACACCCACACGAACTCAAATCAATTAGTCAAACTGAGAGAATCAACCCAAGAGCTCAAGATTGAACAAACCCTTCTCTACCCTCTTCCAATCCTCACAAATCCTCAAAAATCGCTCTTAGGACTCCAAGAATGGTTAAGAGAGGGCTAGGATGGCTCTAGAAAGGCTATGGCGGCGCTAGGGTTCGAGAGTGGGCCTTTGGAGGCCAGGGGATCCCTTTTTATAGGGGTACTGACACTTAGCCGTTGTCACCAGAAAAAGTGCGGACTAGTCCGACCTGTGGAGACCAGTGATGTCATCCTTGACCAACCACAAAGCCCCACACCACCTTTTGAATTCAAAGGGTCACCAAACTATGGACTAGTCCGTCCAACAACGGACTAGTCCGATCTCACACAAAACAGTTTGTTCTGGTAGAGAACGGACAAGTCTGACGAACCGGACTAGTCCGGTCCCTGAGGGCGGACAAGTCCGCCCGTCCAGGACTTAGTCCCAGCAACCATCTCGAAGTCCACCGCAGACTAGTCTGTCAAGGGACGGACTGGTCCGAACTTAGTCAGGAACTACTTTTTTGGGCTGAAACGGATTAGTCTGTCCAAGCGGACTAGTCCGGCCCCCCAGGACGGACTAGTCTTGTCCTTCAGAACTTAGTTCCAGAAGGACACAGACACACTCACCATGGACTAGTCCATCCCCTAACGGACAAGTCCGAACTTACACAGAACGCTTTGGTCCGCCTGACATCGGATCAGTCCGATGTTGCCGGACTAGTCAGGCCTTCCAGCCTGGACAAGTCCGGCCCTGTCCTTGGGGCTGCTTCAACTCATCGCTCAATCTAGTTTAACTTGAACTGTGAGCTCTTAGGAGATTCTAACACTTTGACTCATTAAACACACTCAAGCTAAGTGACTAAACTCGACACAAAGAATTTAAAAACTCAAGTTCCATTCTTCGAGTTCTTCACATTCTTCTCTTTTTCCTTTTTGAGTGCATCCAATGTCGTCCATCTTTCAATCATTTGTGCTTACACTTGCAAAGGTCATTAGTCCCTTAAGTGTTGTCATTAATCATCAAAACCCACGGGGATTAGCCTAGATGCACTTTCAACACCTTGTCGGGTATGTTGGAAATCCAGACTTTACTGTTCTGTTTAGGCAGAACAGATCTGTCCTGCGTGCAGCACCTCTGGTGCAAAAACAGCACCAGAACATCAGAGAACAGAGGGTTCCTGTGTTTACACAGGAAGAACAGAGATTGCTGCGCTGGAACAGGGAGTAACAGCAATGAACAGGACGCCCCTGTAACAGTACTGCGCAAGAACAGCAGGCTACAAGGATCTATCTTCAGTGCTGCCGTGAGGGCTCTTATGGAGACTATTATTTTATTCAATCTGAATAATGATCTACCAAACAGGTCGGGGGGGGGGGCCTGCACCCTTGCTTTTATAGGGGAGGTACACAGAGTCCTAACCTATTACACCTTAACAGATCCTGACTCAAATACGTGATCTCTAAACAAACTAGGACTGCTTTATCTATTAGAAAAGATCTGAATCCTATTAACTAGGTGCTGCCGCACCACCCTGCAGTGTTCAATATGGACTCTGCATGTTTCCTGTACGTGCCCTCCCTGGATATTGAGTCCTGATCGGACTCCCTGCACCAAGGCAAGCACCGTACAGGAGCTTCCTGTTACAGGGTCATGTAACATTCTCCTCCTGACCCTGAAACTGACGCATGTCCAGGATCCTGATCCTTCTCCTCATCTCGACGAACTTCTGTCTTCCAAGTGCCTTGGTCAAGATGTCCGCCATCTGGTCCTTCGTAGAGATTTGCTCAAGCACTATAACACCATTGTCTACACACTCCCGTATGTAGTGATATTTGGTGTCGATGTGCTTGCTCCTGTCATGGTGTACCGGATTTTTGCTCAGTTCTTCGGCAGACTTGTTGTCAACCCGTAGCACTGGCGTCTTCACCTTTTCAGCCAAGTCTTCCATCAGCCGTGCCATCCATACACCTTGACATGCCCCTTGAGCTGCTGCAATATATTCTGCTTCACACGAGGACAAGGCCACCACCTTCTGCTTGCTGGACTGCCACGAAACGGGGCTGTTTCCTAGACAAAACAACACCCAACTTGTGCTCTTGCGGTCCTCCACGTCTCCCGCATAGTCGCTATCCGAGTAGCCAATCAACTCCATGTTGCCTCCCTTTGCATAGAAGACTCTGAAGTGGATCGTACCCGCTATATAGCGTATGATGCGCTTGACTGCAGCGTAGTGTTCTTCCCTTGGCTCCTCCAAGAACCGACTCACGTACCCAACTGAGTAGGCGAGGTCGGGGCGTGTGTTCACCAAATATCGCAGCCCTCCCACTAAACTCCTGTAATCCGTTGCGTGCACCAACGGACTGTCACTTGTCTTGTAAAGCCTCAGGCCCTGCTCCATGGGGAATGCACAAGGGTTGCACTCCTCCAGGCCAGCTTTTGAGACAAGCTTGGAAGCGTAGGCCGCCTGCCCAACACTTATCCCTGCTTCAGACTGCCGCACCTCCAGGCCAAGATAATACGACAAGAGGCCCAAGTCGCTCATCTTGAACCGCTTCATCATCTCCTCCTTGAACTTCTTGATGTCGTCCCCTCCTGTGATCACGAGATCGTCGACGTACACGCCGACGATGAGCTTTTCCCCTCCAGCTCCACGGAAGTAAATCCCGTGCTCGCTCGTACTCTTCTGGAAACCAAGCGATAGCAAGCTATCGTTGAGCTTGGCATTCCAGGCCCTGGGCGCTTGACGAAGTCTGTACAAAGCCTTCTTGAGCCGGTACACCTTGTGTTCGGCTCCGTCGACGATGAAGCCAACAGGCTGAGAGACGTACACCTCCTCCATCAGATCGCCGTTCAGGAAGGCGCTCTTCACATCCATGTGGTGTACCTCCCATCCCTTGTGCGCAGCTACTGCAAGGAGCAAGCGAACAAACTCGAGACGGGCTACAGGAGCGAATACCTCGTCAAAGTCTATTCCTTGCCGCTGGACATAGCCTTTAGCCACCAATCGAGCCTGTGCTTCACCACCTCTCCATGCTCGTCCCTCTTCACCTTGAACACCCACTTGAGACCAATGGGCTTGTGTCCTGCAGGAAGATCAACAAGTTGCCACGTCTTGTTCTCTTCTATAGACTCCATCTCCTCGAGCATGGCCCGTCTCCAGCACGGGTGTTCCTCGGCATCGGCGAAGGACATAGGTTCCTCCGCAGTGGTAAACATGAGCTCCCCCCCCCCCTCCTCCAGGCTCGGTGGGCGTGGCGTGCACCCAAGAGGGGTGAGGGTTCCCAGCACGTTACGCATCGTGCGGAACCGAAGTGCAACGTTGTCGTTGTGGTAGGCGTCGACATTGCTGCCGACATCCGTCGGTGGCGTAGCGAAGCGGATGGGTCGTGGAGGCTGCTGGGGGGTGAATAAGGTGCTGGAATCTTCAAAACTGGACCCTCCCGCTGCTGCAGACCCCTGTGCAAGGCTGTCCCAGCTCTGCTCCGTGCTGGACAGACCCTGCAGGAGCCTACGGGGAGTCGCGAGAGGTGCTGGTCACCTACCAGCAGCCCTGGTGTGCCGCACTGGGGCCCCTGGGGTCTGGACAGACCCTGTTGCGCCACTCCTGGGTGCTGCAGGGGTGCTGTTTGGCCCCTCCGAGTCCTGCAGCACCTTGATAGGTGCTGGAACAGCAGGTTTAGCATGTGCTAAACCCATGGAGTCGACGTAGAACGCGTCGTAGTCCTCTTCTTCAGCTCCTTCACTCCAGTCCCACTTGGCCGCCTCGTCAAATATCACGTCACGTGATATGTGTGTGCGCCCATCGGTCGGATTGTACATCCGGTAGCCCTTCGTCCCTGCAACATAGCCAAGAAACACCATCGGCGTACTTCGGTCTTCCAACTTTTTCAGGTGGGGGCTTGTATTTTTGACATGTCCCACACACCCAAAAGTTCGGAAGTAGTTGACGGTTGGTCGCTCTCCGTGCCAAGCTTCATATGGCGTCTTCCCGTCGAGGCCGCGGGTGGGGGATCTATTCAAGATGTAGACGGCTGTTAGGACCGCCTCACCCCAAAAGAACCTGGGCATGCCCTTCGCCTTCAACATGCTTCTCGCCATTCCGACCACCGTCTGGTTGCGCCGCTCCACAACCCCGTTTTGTTGTGGCGTGTATGGGGTTGTGAGCTGACGCTGTACGCCGTGCTGAGCGCAGTACTCGCCGAACTCCTGTGAGGTGAACTCCCCTCCGCGATCAGTACGAAGTAGCTTCAGCCTCCTCCTGGACTCTAATTCAGCTGTCGCCTGGAATTGCTGAATTAAGTCGGGCGCCTTGTCCTTGCTTGCTAGGAGATAGAGCCACATATAGCGGCTCATGTCATCCACTAGCAACAAGAACATCTTGTTGCCGCCTGGAGTCGTCAGCGTGATCGGCCTGCAGATGTCGCCGTGGACGAGGTCGAGCGCGCCCTCCGCGCGCCGACGAGCTTGCGTGGGGAAGCTGGAGCGCCTCTGCTTCCCGGCCAAGCAAGCCTCGCACAATTGATCGACATGATCAATTTGCGGAAGCCCAAGCACCATCTCCTCCTTCGCCAGCTTCCGAAGCGCCTGGAAGCCGACGTGTCCGTAACGTTCGTGCCAACGCCACGCGACGTCACCACGTCGTGCGGTCAGGCAAACTGGACGCGTGATGTTGTGCCTGACGGGGTACAACTTGCTGTCGTCGCGCCGCACTCGTGTGATGAGACGGTTCTGCTCGTCTCGAATGTGCATCACCCCTGCATGCATGGTGACACTGTAGCCATCCTCATCCAGCTGCCCGAGGCTGATGAGGTTGGTGGTGAGACGCGGGATGAGGTAGACACCAGTGAGCCGCCGATGCTCACCCGTGTCGCAGGCGAACAGGACCGTGCCCTTCCCCTCGATCCGCACGACCGAGTTGTCGCCGAACTTGATGGTTCCGATGACGTTCTCGTCGAGCTCGGAGAAGACGGCGCGCGAACCAGTCATGTGGTTGGTCGCGCCCGTGTCGAGGTACCAAAGGGCGTCGTCGGAGTCGTCGTCGTCGTGGCCACGATGTGCGAAGACGCGTCCCTCCACTATCTCCAGTGGACGCGTGGAACGCTCGCGTACAGGCTCCTGCTGTACTGAGATAGCCCTTGTCATGAACAAGGCGCCATCCTCCTCTGCCTTCGTCACGTGCGCCTGCTGCTGCGGCTCCTCCTGCTGCTGCTTCTTCGAACGACACTCCTTGGCCCAATGGCCCTTCTTGCCGCACTTCCTGCACTGGTTCCGCGGAATGTCCTTCCCGGAACCCTTCTTCTTCTTGGGCGCGCCTTTGCGGCCGCCCTTCTTCGAAGAACCCTCATTGCCTCACGCCTCCTTCCGCTGTGCCTCCCACTCCTCCTGAGTGAGGTACAGCTGGCCGTCGTGCACTCCTCCCTTGCGCCGCGTCGTGTCGAAGGCGTTTTCGGCAGCCCTCAGCCGCCCCGTCACATCCGACAATGTGAGGGTCGACACGTCCAGGAGGATTGAGATCGCCACCACGATCTGCTCGAAGCGTTCTGGAACGCTCCGAAGGAGCTTCTCCACCGCCACATCTTCGTCGATGTGCTCCCTTAGCGTCTCGAGACGGGCTATGATGCCGCTCAGACGAAGGGAGAAGTCCTCCACGCTCTCGCCGTCCTTGAACGTGGCGGCGTCAAACTCCCGCCTGAGTTGACGCGCCGTGGTCTTCTCCACGCGATCGACCCCCACCCGCATGAGGGCGATCATGTCCCAAGCCTCCTTCGCCGTCTTCTTCTTCCTGATCGTCGTGATCATCTCCGGCGGGACAACGCTGACGAGGATGTCCAGCGCTATCATGTCCTCCTGCTGCGTCGCCACGCCTTCGCAGCTCACCGCCTCCCACAACATCCGGGCCTTCAGCTTGATCTCCATCATGACCGCCCACTCCGCGTAGTTGGTCTTGGTGAGTAGCGGGAACCCGGTCCCCGTGTTCACCTCACGAACTACTTGTGGGGCCGTCTTGATCTTGCCGCCGGTCACGGAACCGGTGCTGCTGGTGTTGCTGGAAGGAGAGGTCTGCTGGGGTCCCGTCGACATGGCTCTGATACCACGATTGTTGGAAATCCAGACTTTACTGTTCTGTTTAGGCAGAACAGATCTGTCCTGCGTGCAGCACCTCTGGTGCAGAAACAGCACCAGAACAGCAGAGAACAGAGGGTTTCTGTGTTTACACAGGAAGAACAGAGATTGCTGCGCTAGAACAGGGAGTAACAACGATGAACAGGACACCCCTGTAGCAGTACTGCGCAAGAACAGCAGGCTACAGGGATCTATCTTCAGTGCTGTCTTGAGGGCTCTTATGGAGACTATTATTTTATTCAATCTGAATAATGATCTACCGTACAGGTAGGGGGGGGCTGCACCCTTGCTTTTATAGGGGAGGTACACAGAGTCCTAACCTATTACACTTTAACAGATCCTGACTCAAATACGTGATCTCTAAACAAACTAGGACTACTTTATCTATTAGAAAAGATCTGAATCCTATTAACTAGGTGCTGCCGCACCATCCTGCAGTGTTCAATATGGACTCTGCAGGTTTCCTGTACGTGCCCTCCCTGGATATTGAGTCCTGATCGGACTCCCTGCACCAAGGTAAGCACCGTACAAGAGCTTCCTGTTACAGGGTCATGTAACAGGGTACAACAACAACGACCACGCCGACGACATCGACACCAGCAAGAGCACGAGCGAAATTCTCTTCTTCTTCGGCAAGTGTCTCGTTAGCTGACAGTCGGTCAAGCAGCAGGTGGTGGCCATGTCCAGCTGCGAGACCGAGTACATAGTAGCCTCCACCGCTTTGACTCATGCGTTTTGGATTGTTCGACTGCTTGGTGATCTTCTCGGTAGAAAACACTGGAGCGGTGGAACTCACGGTGGACAACAAGTCTGCTCTGGCCCTGGCAAAGAACTTCGTTTTTCGTGAACGGAGCAAGCACACTCGGGTGAGGTACCACTTCATCCGAGGCTGCTTGGAGGAAAGGAGCATCAATGTGCGCTACATCAACACCAAGGATCAGCTTGCGGACCTACTCACCAAGCCCCTTGGGAGGATCAAGTTCTTTGAGCTTCGCTCCAGGATCAGGATGATCAAACTTTCCCACAAGACGACACACAAGACTTAGGGGAAGAATGATGAAACAAGTCTTGTACGGCTAGTCTTTGGTCTTTGTGGCCCCATCTAGGACAGCATCTAATGACAACATCTAGGACAACATCTAGGACATCTTAGAAAACATCATCTTAGATGACATCATCTTAGACTAGCATCTTGGCATGTACTTGGCTCTCTTGGCCATATATCAATATGTAACCTCAACCTCTAGATTGGGCATGACATTGTGTGAGAAATAAACCAGAAAATTGCTCCAACTCCCAGTGTCATCCTCTCTCTCAATGAGAGTAAGGGTGTGTTTGGTTTGGAGACGAAGTGGAACGGGATGGATCCATCCCTGCTTTTAGAGATGGGACGATCCTATCTTCTGTTTGTTTAAGAGAGATGGGATTGTTCCTGTTTTTTGTTTGATTCATGGGATGAAGAGGGATGAGGATCAGGATGATGCACAAGAGGTGATAGAAGATGAAAGATTTGATGTGGGACGAACTCATCCCTCTAGTTTTGGAGGGATCAATTCATCCTTGATCTTAAAAGAATATTCTCTTATGGGGATGACTCCATCTCACTTTTTTTCCAAAACAATCACCCCTACTAATGGGATCGACCCGTCCCATTCCATTTCGTCCCATAAACCGAACACTACCTAAGAGTTGAGCTACTAACACAGTGTTCCAGAACACATTTGACTAACAATACTTCATCTCATGGTTTGAAGGGGTAATATTATTTGTGAAACAGTAATAATCTTTATGGTAGCACAATAGATTTTGTGTTAGCTTTCGGCACAGGGTACACCGTTTATGGTAACACAACAGATGAGAACTAATGTTACTTAATTACTTTCATGGAAGTAGAGTTCTCTTTTTTTTCGTTGAGCTACATAACTGATGGTGTTTTATATTAACGGTATTAAACTTCCCTATGTTCTGTGCGTTCTGTCAACATGGCAGCATGGAAGTCAAGCTTGCTCATTCACATCACATAATAAGTTAATGTGCATTATACGTTTCCTTCAGATCATAATATTCTTTCAGCATTGTATTACCATTTGTCATAGGATTAAGAAAACAATTCCTTTTTTGCAGTTCTCGTGGCCTCCATTTGTTACAGGATGTACATTTCTTGCTATTCTTTTAACTATGAAACACCTAGTAAGTTTTATTTGCCTCATTTTCGTATATATTATTAAGTTAATTTTTTCATTGATAAACCTTTCATGTTTGTGACCTCTAAAACGTTTCAGGGAAAATCCAGTAAGAGATTACGTTTTTTAAGGGCCTCTGGTCCTCTTACAGCAGTTGTGCTTGGAACGATATTTGTGAAACTTTTCCGTCCACCAGCCATATCAGTGGTAAAATTAGGCTCCTAATTATTTATTTGTACTTCGTCTACAGAAAGATTCATATATGCTATTTACAGGAACAAATTTAATCCAATTACATATTTGATTATTAACTCTGCCTATGTTGTAACAACATAGCCGGTCCCAATCCCGGATAATGGAGGGGTTGTGATAGGCTTGGCGAGCTAACAACTATACTTAGCCATTCTCATGGAAATGAAACCATTAAAATTTCGTTGGGGTGTAACCCTCTTAGCGATGTGCCATGTCGGAACTCGGGTATTGTGTTAAGTAGGCAAGGAACAGGTTGCCACCGTCTTAGTGGCACGCCATATCAGAACCCGAATGTGATGTTAAATGGGCCAGCGTTTTTGAGGCGTCGCCGCCTAGGCGTCCAGTCGGTGGCGGGAGGATGCCATGGAGGCTCGCCTCGCCTGGTCGCCGCCGGCCGCCGCCGCAGCCGCCTTCCGCCGCCGTTTCCGACTGTCTGCTGCCGCCTACGACCGTCGCCGTCGCCGCCCGCCGCCGTCGTCGGCCGTCGCTGCCGTTGCCGCCGCGCGGGTGGAGAGAGGAGAGGAGCCGCCGCGTTGGTGGAGAGAGAGGAGAGAAATGAGGTGGTGTTTTTAGGGTTAGCTGTTTTATGTATTGGCTAGACTGGAATGTTGACCGTTGGATGGCATCCAACGGCTGAAGTCAATCTGGGCCGACTGATTCATTTAGGCCCAGTTAACCGCTTCCCCCCCCATCCTTTCTTCTTCCTCCTGTCCTGATTCTCAGCGCTGCCGCCTGCCCCGACTCTCAGCGCCGCCGCCGCCGCCCATGCCCTCAGCGTCGTCGCCGCCGCCGCCGCCCAAGCCCTCAGCGCCGCCGCAGCCCATCTCAGTGACGCTGCAGCCCATCTCAGCGCTGCCGCCGCCATAGATCTCAGCGCCGGATGCTCACCTAGGCGCCCGCCTAGGCGTGCCGGCGGTCGGCGGGCGCCTAGGCGTCCAAGCGGGATTTTAAAATACTGAAATGGGCAATGGCCAGGTCGCCACCACCTTAGGGGCGCACTACATCATCACCCGGATGTAGTGATAAGTAAGGGTTTTTGCATCTTACTCGACGGATGCGAAGGGTAAGGAAGCTAGCTGAGGAAAATAGGTTTTGGACGGGTAGTTGAAATTTAGGATCCTTGACGAGGAAGCTACGCGAGTTAGTGGATGTCACTATTAGGAGACGTGTAAATATCCTGTGTATACAAGAGACTAGATGAGCGGGTCAAAAGGCGAGAAAAGTCGAGAAAACCGATTTCAAGCTTTGGTATTCTGGCTCGACTGGGACTAGGAATGACGTAGGCGTTCTAATGGATAAGAGCCTTAAGGATGGAGTAGTGGATGTCCGAAGACAAGGGGATAGGATCAGCCTAGTCAAGATAGTTATTGGAGATCTTATCTTAAATGTCATTAGTGCTTATGCCCCACAAGTTGGCCTCGACATGAGCACTAAGAAGCAATTTTGGGAGGACTTGGAGGATGTGATTAGTAGTATATCGATAACCGAGAAGCTTCTCATAGTTGGAGATCTCAATGGCCATGTAGGTACTACTAAAAATAGGTTTGAGGGGGTTCACAGAGGTTTTGGATGTGGTGATGGAAACCAGGAGGGTAAGGACATCCTAAACTTTGCTATAGCCTATGACCTATTGGTTGCTACACCCTCTTTAGGAAGAGGCTATCTCACCTAGTGACATTTACTAGTGCCTAACACTCTAGGCAGATTGACTTTGTCCTGACTAGGAGAAGGGATAGGGGCATGTCTAGATTGTAAGGTGATCTCTGGAGAATGTGTTGTGTTACAACATAAACTTGTTGTAGTCGACTTTCGCTACCACACACGTGTGTTGTGAGAGAAAGGTGTTAAAGTTGCAGGAAGAAAGTGGTGGAAGTTAAAGGACGAAACACTACAACTATTCAAAAGGAGGATGATCATAAAAGGACCATGGAGTGGAGAAGAAGATGCAAATAGAATGTGGGTGATGATGACGACTTGCATTAGGAAGGTAGCTCGGGAGATGCTTGGGATGACAAAAGGAAAGAAATATGTAGATAAGGACACTTGGTGGTGGAATGAGGAGGTACAAAAAACCATTACGGAGAAGAAGGAAGTTTACAAGAGCTGGCATTGCGAAATAAGTACAAACAACATGGAGAAGGATAAAGAGGTCAAGAAAAATGCAAGACATATTGTGAGTAAAGCGCGGGAGCAAGCCTACCATGAGCTATATAAGAGACTAGGGACAAAGGAAGGCGAAAATGACATATACAAGATGGCAAAAGTTCGCGAGAGGAATGTGAGGGATCTCAATCAAGTTCATGAATGAGGCAGATCGGATTCTAGCGAAGGATGAGGATATTAAGAACAGATGGTGGGACTACTTCAATGTATTACTCAATGACGGGAATGAGGGCATTAAGTTCAAGTTGGATGACTCTAATGACACTAAAAGGCGGTTCATGTGGAGGATACAAGAGTCCGAGGTTAAGGTGACCTTAAAAAAGATGAAAGGAGGAAAGACCCTTGGCCCCGGTGATGTCCCTATTAAGGTGTGAAGATGTCTTGGGGACGTAGCTATAAATTGGCTCACTAAGTTATTTAACCAAATATTTCAGTCAAACAAAATGCTTGAAGAGTGGAGGAAAAATATTTTAGTACCTATCTTCAAGAATAAAGGAAATATTCAAAGTTATACTGATTCCCGAGAAATAAAGCTTATGAGCCATACTATGAAGCTCTGAGAGAGTGATTGAACACCGCTTGAGGAGAGTGACCAGTGTCACTGAAAACTAATTTAGTTTTATGTGTGTGAGGTCCACTATGAAGGCGATTTTTCTGCTCCGTCAACTTATAGAGAGATACATGAAGCAAAAGAAGGACCTAGATATGGTGTTCATTGACTTGAAGAAGGCATATCACAAAGTACCAAGGCTGGTCATGTGGTGGGTGCTAGAGAAAGACAAAGTTCCAACAAACTACATTAACCTTATAAAGGATATGTACGATAATGTGGTGACAAATGTGTGTGTAAATAATAGTGAGACTGATAGTTTTCCTATCACAATAGGACTGTACCAAGGATTAACCTTAAACCCATACATATTTTCCTTAGTGATGGATGAGGTGTCAAAGGATATACAAGAAGATATCCCTTGGTGTATGCTCTTTGCTGATCATGTAGTGTTGGTAGATAAAACTAGTGATGATGTTGAAAAAAGTTAGAGCTATGGAGGCAGATCTTGGAGTCCAAGGGGTTTAGGCTTAGTAGGAACAAGACTGAATGTTTGAGGTGCGACTTTAGTGGTGTGGGGTGTGAAGAGGGAAATGTTAGCCTACAAGGACAAATAGTACCTAAGAGGGACTCATTTCGATATTTAGGACCAATGCTACAAGGGAATGACGATATTGATGAGGATATTTGCCACAAGATAAAGGTCGGGTGGATGAAGTGGTGACCAACATCTGAAATCCTATATGACAAGAACGTCCCACAAAAACTGAAAGGAAAGTTCTATATGACGGTAGTCAAACCTGCAATGCTATATAGAGCGGAATGTTGGCCAAATAGAATGCAACATGTCAAACAAATGAGTGTTGCAGAGATGCGCATTCTACGGTGGATGTGTGGTCACGCAAGAAGAGACCGAATTACGGATGAGGTGATACGTGATAGGGTAAGGGTAACACCGATTGAGGAGAAACTAGTCGAACATCGACTACGGTGGTTTGAGCATGTCTAGTGGGACCTTCAGAAGCATAGGTTAACAGTGGGATTCTAAATTATAGGAAAAATATTAGAAGAGGTAGAGGACAACTAAAGTTGACATGGTAGGAGGTCGTGAAACGAGACTTGAAGGAGTGGAATATATCTAAAGATTTGGCTCATGGTAGGACTGTATGGAAATTAGCAATTGATGTGCCAGAATCTTAGTTTATTTGTATTTTGTTACTCTTATCTTCTTTTATTACTTCATTTTTTTAAAAAGAACTAAAATTCAGAATCTTAATCTATTTGTATTTTGTTACCCTCGTCTTATCTTTCTATTATCTTTTTTTTTAAAAAAAAAAAATTAACTAAATAGATAAATTTGTTGGTTTTCATATCTAGCCGACTCCAACTTGCTTGGAACAAAAGCGGTTGTTGTTGTACATATTTAGTTATTCTGGACTTATATGCCAATGACTTGCATTATTATACTTCCATTTAGTAATCCATGATTTTTTTTTGTCAGGGCTTGTGTTTGCTGAACATGACATATACAATTTTAAACAATGGGCGTGTTAGTAATAGGGCTAACAAATGAGCTCCTTGATATAAAGCTATAAATTGATAATTCTACTTACATCAAGATGTTTACTGTGTCATCCACTTGAGTATTGTACTTTTCTACTCTGGTTTCCTCAAAAAAAAAGAAATGTTTAAGTGTATTGTTATGGTATCATCAAGAGTTGTAGAAGCCTGTATACTAGCTATGTACAGCTGAAGGTTGACACGATAATAAACTGTGTTGTTTTGAAGTACAAAATGGTTACAAAGATCTGTAGTTTTTTGAAATCTGGTATCAGTCTGTATTTTTCTGATATTTTAGAAGTATGTCTATAATATCTGAAATCTACTCCATTTATTACCATGCCTACATCAAAACACAGTGCTCCTCACTAGTAATTCCCTATCTTAGGTTGGAGAAATACCACAAGGTCTTCCCAAATTCTCCATTCCTCAAGGATTTGAGCATCTAATGTTGCTTATGCCAACTGCAATACTCATCACTGGTGTTGCCATCTTGGTAAGGAATTTATTTTGTACTACTTATACCCTTCATTAGTGACCATTAAACATTTGAAACATACAATTTCAGGAATCCGTTGGGATTGCTAAAGCTTTGGCTGCGAAAAATGGGTACGAGTTGGATTCCAATAAAGAGGTATGTCATAAGTTTTTTACTAACCTAATTTATTTTGTTGGTACAACCTGCTCTAAATTATTGCTACTTTCTTGTATTTCATTATGGTGTATAACTAAGAAATGTGATTTCCATGCTGAGCGTATATCTAAGCTGTTGAAAATTCATCGTTACAATAGTAAATGAATCAAATTTATGTTTAATCACTAACTGAGAATTTTAAATTTAAGGCCAGTAATTTGACATGAAAGCTTCTAGTCAGAGTGTGACTCACACACGTGACCTGATTGGTAATTTTAGAAAGTGCAGGGCTATTAACTTCGATTATCCCAAAGGGGGAGGGTACATATATATAGCCCCAAAGGGGCTGGTACATGAGCCTAGCCCAACACACGCACACGTACAGTCCAACAAATTAGAAGATAATGGGATTAGGGTTTCATTGATTGACAGTCTAGGGTACATATAGAGTCTCTATGGGCTAGTTACATGGGCCTAGCCATACACAATAGAGTCCAACCCCCCCCCCCCCCCCCCCCCCCCCCCCCCCCCCCGCAGTCCCAACATCTAAGCACGGCAGATGTTGAGACTGAACCGAAACTCAGAGAACAATGACGAAGGGAGACCCTTCGTGAAGATGTCGGCGAACTGCGACGTCATCGGGACGTGGAGGACCCGGACCTCGCCACGGGCAACCCGCTCACGAACAAAGTGAAGATCAATCTCCACATGCTTCGTGCGCTGATGCTGGATGGGGTTGGTGGAGAGGTAGACGGCGCTGACGTTGTCGCAGTAGACCAATGTGCTCTGGGCGACTTAGGAGTGGAGCTCCTGAAGCAGCTGTTGGAGCTAGGAGGTCTCAACCACACCGTTGGCCATGACGCTGTACTCCGCCTCAGCACTCGAGTGTGACACCACAGGCTGCCGCTTCGAGGACTAGGAGACGAGGTTGGCGTCCAGGAAGACAGCGTAGCCAAAGGTGGACCCACAGGTGTCCGGGCAGCCCGCCCAGTCAGCATCGGTGTAGACGACTAGCTCAGAAGCTGAGTCACCCCGAAGGAGGAGGCCGTAGTCGAGGGTGCCGCGCAGGTATCGAAGTATCTGCTTCACAGCGGTGAGATGTGGCTCCTTCGGATCAGCATGTGGAGGCACACCTGCTGAACTACGTTGGAGATATCTGGCCTGGTGAAGGTGAGGTACTGGAGAGCACCTGCAAGACTCCTGTAAACAGTAGGATCAGCAACAGGGGCGTCGTCAGGGAACCTTCGCCTGGGTGTCCACCGGAGTGGAGCACGGTTTGCAGTTAGCCATGCCCGCTCGCTGGAGGACATCCAAGCAGTACTGTCGCTGGTGAAGGAACAAGCTGCCTGTCCGGTGCTCTACCGTCACGCCCAAGAAGTGGTGGAGCTGGACTAGGTCCTTCATCGCGAACTCCCGCTGCAGGGCGGAGATCGTGAGCTGAAGGAGGGCCGGACCTGACGCCGTGAGGACGATGTCATCGACGTACAGTTGAAGGTACACTGTGTCCCTCTCACGGTTGTAGACGAAGAGCGAGGTGTACGACTTGGCCTCAACGAAGCCGATTGAGGCCAGGAAGGAGGCAAACCGGCTGTACCAAGCTCGGGGCGCCTGCTTGAGGCTGTACAGGGACTTGTTCAGCCGGCAGACCATGTTCGGATGGGCTGATTCAACGAACCCTATCGGCTGACAGTTGTACACCGTCTCCGTCAGTGTGCCGTGGAGGAAGGCGTTCTTGACGTCCAACTGGTGGACAGGCCAAGAACGCGTGAGAGCCAACGACAGAACGGTGCGAACCGTCGCCGGCTTCACCACCGGGCTGAAGGTCTCGTCGTATTCAACACTAGGGCGCTGAGTGAAGCCGCGAAGAACCCATTGAGCCTTGTACCTCTCCAGAGACTCATCTGCCTTCCGCTTATGCGTGAAGGCCCACTTGCCCGTGACAACATTGCCACGACCAGGACGGGGAACCAAGTCCCAAGTCCGGTTGGCAAGTATGGCCGCATACTCTTCTTACATAGCCCGACGCCAGTGAGGATCGGCGAGGGCGCTACGAATAGAAGAGGGGATAGGCGAGACAGCCGAAGAAGCAGGCAGTGGGTGGGTCGTTGAGGAGAGGACAACCTCGGAGAACCGCTCCACCAGTCTGAGAACCCCAACCGCCCGTCGGGTCACCATCGTGTGGACGTGGCGGGGTCTCGATGGAGCAGTGGGGGTGGTACTCCCGAGGCTCCGGACGGGAAAAAGCTGGTGCACCAACCCGCACTCGTCGCTGATAGACAAGTGCAGGGTTGGCGTATCGCGACTTTGGGGCCACGCGTGGCGCAACAGTCAAAAACGGGGACGCTGAAACCGCGCGGGGAGCAGCTGGCGATGTCTGGGACGCCGAAGCCGCGCGGGGCGCAGCTGGCGACGTTGGGGCTGCGTGTGGCGCAGTAGGCGACACCGGGGCCACGCGTGGCGCGATGGGCGATGTCGGGAACTCCAGGGCCGTGCGTGACGTAGCGGGCGACGTCGGGGACGTTGGGGGCCGCGCAAGGCACAGCGGGCGACGCCGGGGACACGCGCGGCGTAGCACGGGGGCAACTTGCAGAGGGTAAAACACAAGGTCGATGTACAAGAGCGGTCTCAAGGTCAGTAGACAAGTGAGAATCCTACTCATCAACAGAGTTAGAGGGCGAAGTAGAGAAGGGAAAGATAGACTCATCGAAGATGACGTGACGAGAGATCAAGAAACGACGGGTAGCAAGGTCAAGACACCGGTAACCCTTATAATCAGGGGAGTACCTAAGGAAGACACACCGAGTGGAGCGCGCCGCAAGCTTATGAGGGGTGGTGGCGGAGAGGTTAGGGTAGCAGGTGCACCGGAATACTCGAAGATGGTCGTAGAGAGGTGTGGTGCCGAAAAGAGGGAAGTGAGGGGTGGGGGGGGGGCACTAATCGAGCAGGAATGGAGGCCTGAAACATCAGTGAACGCATAACATCATTAGTGGTACGAATCATGCATTCGGCCTTACCATTCTGAGGAGAAGTGTACGGGCAAGACATGCGTAACTGAACACCGCGAAAGAGAAGAAAGGCACGGAACACAGAGTTGTCAAACTCATGTCCGTTATCGCACTGGATGGCTCGAATAGTGCGCCCAAACTGGGTGCACACCCAAGCGAAGAAGTGAGAAAGAGTGACGAATGTGTCGAACTTCTGTCGCAAGGGAAAAGTCCATGAATAGTGCGAAAAATCATCAAGTACAACCAAGTAATGTTTATAACCTGAAACACTGATAACATGAGAGGTCCAAAGATCACAATGAATCAGATCAAAAATCCGCTCAACATGGGTAACAGAGTGCGTAAAGGGAAGCCGAACATGGCGACCAAGCTGACAACCACAGACTCATGAGTACCCCTAGTACACGAAATCACTGAACTACTAGACAACTTAGATAGGACATCAACACCAGGATGGCCTAGACGGCGATGCCAAGTCGTGGAAGAAGCTGTCGTAGCCAGAGCAAAAGGTGAAGTTGAAGCGGAAGCAGGAAGACGAAACATGTACAGGGGCCACGAACTCTCACAGCGGAGAAGAAGACGCCGGGGTAGTAAGATCTTTCACAGAAAAATCAAAAGGATCAAACTCAATAGAAACATGATTGTCAGTGGTAAATCAACGAACAGAAAGAAGATTATGAATGATGTCAGGAGCAACAAGAACATCTCTGAGTCAGAAAGAACCCGAAGAACCCAAGTCACCTACTGACGTGACTGGAAGAACAGACCCATTCCCAACAACTATAGATGAAGGATGAGAAGGGCGGGAAGGGTGGGTAGAAGAGAGTATACCAACATCATGAGTGGTGTGGTACGAAGCGCCTGAATCAGCAACCCAATCAGCAACGGGTGGAGTGAGAGTCATCGTGCTGAAAGAGGAGGCCAGCGACTGACGGTCCCACCCGTCAGGAGTGGAGTGCGGCGCCGAGGACTCAGTGCCCAAGCCCAACTAACAGGAAGGTCCAGTGACAGGGTAGCTCGGCCCACCAGTGGTCGGAGTCCACTGTCCACCACCGAACATGGGAGTAGTCACGTAGGCCGCCTGAGGTCGCGCGGGGCGTGGTGGTGGGAGACCCGGAGACGGCCCAGGCCACATGGCGATCTGGCCAGTCCACGGGTTGTAGGGTGTGGGCCTGGATGGTAGAGCACCAGGACTAGTACCACCCTGAACGGGGCCACCACCTGGACTAGTGACACCTGGATGGTGGCGCGATGGGCGATGTCGGGAACTCCAGGGCCGTGCGTGACGTAGCGGGCGACGTCGCGGACGTTGGGGGCCGCGCAAGGCACAGCGGGCGACGCCGGGGACACGCGCGGCGTAGCACGGGGGCAACTTGCAGAGGGTAAAACACAAGGTCGATGTACAAGAGCGGTCTCAAGGTCAGTAGACAAGTGAGAATCCTACTCATCAACAGAGTTAGAGGGCGAAGTAGAGAAGGGAAAGATAGACTCATCGAAGATGACGTGACGAGAGATCAAGAAACGACGGGTAGCAAGGTCAAGACACCGGTAACCCTTATAATCAGGGGAGTACCTAAGGAAGACACACCGAGTGGAGCGCGCCGCAAGCTTATGAGGGGTGGTGGCGGAGAGGTTAGGGTAGCAGGTGCACCTGAATACTCGAAGATGGTCGTAGAGAGGTGTGGTGCCGAAAAGAGGGAAGTGAGGGGTGGGGGGGCACTAATCGCCTTAGTACAAAGGCGATTAATGAGAAAAGTGGCGGTGTGAAGTGCCTCTGCCCAATACCGAGCAGGAATGGAGGCCTGAAACATCAGTGAACGCATAACATCATTAGTGGTACGAATCATGCATTCGGCCTTACCATTCTGAGGAGAAGTGTGCGGGCAAGACATGCGTAACTGAACACCGCGAGAGAGAAGAAAGGCACGGAACACAGAGTTGTCAAACTCATGTCCGTTATCGCACTGGATGGCTCGAATAGTGCGCCCAAACTGGGTGCGCACCCAAGCGAAGAAGTGAGAAAGAGTGACGAATGTGTCGAACTTCTGTCGCAAGGGAAAAGTCCATGAATAGTGCGAAAAATCATCAAGTACAACCAAGTAATGTTTATAACCTGAAACACTGATAACATGAGAGGTCCAAAGATCACAATGAATCAGATCAAAAATCCGCTCAACATGGGTAACAGAGTGCGGAAAGGGAAGCCGAACATGGCGACCAAGCTGACAACCACAGACTCATGAGTACCCCTAGTACACGAAATCACTGAACTACTAGACAACTTAGATAGGACATCAACACCAGGATGGCCTAGACGGCGATGCCAAGTCGTGGAAGAAGCTGTCGTAGCCAGAGCAAAAGGTGAAGTTGAAGCGGAAGCAGGAAGACGAAACATGTACAGGGGCCCCGAACTCTCACAGCGGAGAAGAAGACGCCGGGGTAGTAAGATCCTTCACAGAAAAATCAAAAGGATCAAACTCAATAGAAACATGATTGTCAGTGGTAAATCAACGAACAGAAAGAAGATTATGAATGATGTCAGGAGCAACAAGAACATCTCTGAGTCAGAAAGAACCCGAAGAACCCAAGTCACCTACTGACGTGACTGGAAGAACAGACCCATTCCCAACAACTATAGATGAAGGATGAGAAGGGCGGGAAGGGTGGGTAGAAGAGAGTATACCAACATCATGAGTGGTGTGGTACGAAGCGCCTGAATCAGCAACCCAATCAGCAACGGGTGGAGTGAGAGTCATCGTGCTGAAAGAGGAGGCCAGCGACTGACGGTCCCACCCGTCAGGAGTGTAGTGCGGCGCCGAGGACTCAGTGCCCAAGCCCAACTAACAGGAAGGTCCAGTGACAGGGTAGCTCGGCCCACCAGTGGTCGGAGTCCACTGTCCACCACCGAACATGGGAGTAGTCACGTAGGCCGCCTGAGGTCGCGCGGGGCGTGGTGGTGGGAGACCCTGAGACGGCCCAGGCCACATGGCGATCTGGCCAGTCCACGGGTTGTAGGGTGTGGGCCTGGATGGTAGAGCACCAGGACTAGTACCACCCTGAACGGGGCCACCACCCGGACTAGTGACACCTCTTCCACTAGTACCTCTGCTGGCAGCAGTACCACCTCCGCCAATGGTGCCTCCGCCGCCACCAGTGCTGTCATGACCACCGCGCTTACGACCACCACGATGACGATTACCACCCCTAGGGTTGGCAAGGGCCCCTGGGATGGTAGGTGGGCGCGAGAGCAGTCCTCCGGAGGCAGGACGGGAGGGCTGCCCAGAGCCATAGAAGGCCGTGGCAGTCGAGGAGACGACAGGGCCTACAGAAGTGATCTCCTCGAGCTCGAGATCAGACCAGACCTTGTCGAAGGTCGGGAGTGCCTCCTCACGAAGAATCACTGTCCGAAGGTGGGAGTAGCGCTCGTTCAGGCCCTGCAGGACCTGAAGAACGAGAGAGGTCTCTGGGACAGAGTCACCAAGGTCGTGAAGGGCATCCGCCATACCCTTCATCTGGCGACAGTAGGCGGAGACCGATAGGTCCCCCTGAACGGCAGCTGCGAACCGCACCCGGATGTGGAGAGCTCGGGTCGCACAGTTCCCCTGGAAGTGCTGCTCGATGATGAGCCACGCCTGACGAGCCGTGCCACCACCACGTTGCCCCACAAGGTCCTGCAGCTCATCGGAGAGAGAGCCGAGAACCCAGGCAAGAACCAAACTGTCCATGCCAATCCAGAAGTTGTCCAGCGGAGAGTCATCACGGAGGACGTGATCGTCAAGGCGAAAACACCTCAACGTGGGGAGAAGTAAGTTACGCCATCGGGCGTAGGTGGTGGAGTCGGAGCTGAGGACAACCGGGACGAGCGCCTGGATGTTCTGGACACCGGCAGCTTGGGCATGGAGATTAGCAACAAGGGTCGCCGCGTAGGTACTGTAGACTGCTCCATCACCTGGGGAGGGCTCGCGGGAGGTACTCCACTGTGGGTGTGTGGCATCCTCGAGCAGGTGAGTGAGAGCCGCCATGGACGCTCGCTCCTACTCCAAGGCAAGAGCAAGAGTCCGCTCACGCTCATGCGAGGCCGCCAGAGCAGCAGCAACACTGGACGCAGCCGCGGTGGGCCGTCCAAACGTACCCCGACGATCTGCCAGAGTGGAGAGATCAGTGAAGAGTACGACGACGACGCGGAAGAGTTGCGCGGAACAGTCCCAGGTGATGGTGGTAGTGGTGGTGCGCCGGATCCAGCGGCACCTACGACAGGTGGGACCACCACAGTGGATGTGATGGCATCGCCGGCAGTGAGGCCCGTGGGGGAGGAACAGTCCCGGCAGGACCGGCCCAAGGCGGTGGCGGAGCGGCCCAGGATGACGGCGCAACGATCCAGGTCGCCGGAGCAGACCAGGCCGCGACAGGGGTGGTCGGCGGCAGGCCGACGGCGATGGCCGGCACTGGGCCGGTAGCGGCGGCGGAGGAGGGCGCTGGGCCGTTGGCGGCAGCAGTGGGGCTCCAGGCCGGCGGCGAGCGACACTGGACTGGCGGCGGCGGGCGGTAGCGGTGCCAGGCCAGAGCCGCGGGTGGGGGACGCGCAAGGGGCGGCGACGGCGGATCCAGGCCCGACGGCGCCAGATCCAAGTCCGGTAGTGGAGGCGGCAGCAGATCTGCGGCCGGGGAACGCGCCAGGGGCGGCGGCGGCGGATCCGTGGCTAGGGGATGTGCCAGGGGTGGCGGCGGTGGCGGCGGCGGCGGCGTGGGGAAAGCCCAGAAGAGAGATGGGAAGGTGGTGGGGCCCAGCCGGCTGCGGCGGCGGCGCGCCGGCGGCCAAAGGCAGCGGCGGCCTATCCATCGGTGGGAGAGAGAGGGGGGGAGAGAGGTAGTCTGATACCAAATTAGAGGATAATGGGATTAGGGTTTCATTGATTGACAATCTAGGGTACATATAGAGCCTCTATGGGCTAGTTACATGGGCCTAGCCCAATATACTCACACAATACAGTCAGACTGGACCGAAACTCCGAATACAGTGACGACGGGAGCCCCTTCGTGAAGATGTCGGCGAAGTGCGACATCGTCAGGATGTGGAGGACGTGGAGAACCTGGACCTCGCCACGTGCAACCCGCTCACGAACAAAATGGAGGTCGATATCCACATGATTCGTGCACGGATGCTGGACGGGGTTGGTGAAGAGGTAGACGGCGCTGACGTTGTCGCAGTAGATCAACGTGCTCCGGGCGATGGGGGAGTGGAGCTCCTGAAGCAGCTGCTGAAGCCAGGAAGCCTCAGCCACGCCGTTAGCCACAGCGCGGTACTCCGCCTCAGCACTCGAGCGCGATACTACGGGCTGCCGCTTCGAGGACCAGTAGACGAGGTTCCCGCCCAGGAAGATGGCGTAGCCAGAGGTGGACCGACGGGTGTCTGGGCAGCCTGCCCAGCCAACGTCGGTGTAGATGATCAACTCGGACGACGAGTCACGTCAAAGAAGGAGGCTACTGAAGGATCCGCTTCACAGCGGTGAGGTGCGGCTCCCGCGAGTCATGCATGTGAAGGCACACCTGCTGAACCGCGTAGGAGATATCCGCCCTGGTGAAGGTGAGGTACTGAAGTGCACCTGCAAGACTCTTGTAGGCGGTCGGGTCACTTATGGGTGTCCTGTCAGCAGAGGAGACGTTTGCCTAGGTATCCACCGGCGTGGAACACGGCTTACACTCAGCCATGCTCGCTTGCTCGAGAATGTCCATACATTACTGCCGCTGGTGAAGGAACAGACCACCTGGACGGTCCTCGACCACAATACCTAGGAAGTGGTGAAGTTGGCCCAAGTCTTTCATAGCGAACTCCTGCTGTAAGTCGGTGTCATGGCGGCGGTCGGCCAGAGAGGGCACGCTGGGCGCGACGGCCAGGGGAAGGGGAGGAGGCACGTCGGCCAGGGGAAGGGAAGGAGGCGCTCGGTGCGCGCCGTCCAGGCTGCGTAGACCTGTGGCGCCGACGGTGGCGGCTGCTGCTGCGCCATGGGTGGCGGTGACTGAGGAGAGGTGGGGGCCCTAGTTTTAGGGTTAGAGATAGCTGGCTAATGATACCATATTAGAGAATAATGACTTATTGATTATCTCAAAGGGGAGGGTACATATATATAGCCCCAAAGAGGACTGGTACATAGGCCTAGCCCAACACACACCCGTACAGTCCAACAAAATGGATTCATAGGAATGATATGGGGTGGGTCCTACTAGCCTGGGGCTACCAGATTAGACATAATTCATTAGTTATTGGCATTGGAGGATAATGAGTGATTGGATTCGAGCTTGCGGGCGCTGTTCTGTGATTCCGTCGCTCCAACTTGGCGATGCGGCCAGGCGCGTACGAGCATACGGCTACGGCGCTCTTGGCAGCACAGGGGATACAATCGAGCAACGGCATCACGTCAATGCCAAGGCCTAATGAACTAGCAACAGGGTCAGGCGATGCATCGTGCACGGGTCGCACTCTCATCAGCCTGGGCCTGGCCCCGAAGAAGTTCATGTCGTTCGACTGCAAGGCCAACTCCTCCACCGTTGCTGACACAGGCCAGAATGGAGGGTGAATGTCCTCACCATTGGCAGTGGCTGTCCTTCATCAGCAGACACAGGTATCCTTCATACCACCATTTGTTGTCAAAGAAGGAAAGTATGACATGCCAGTTTCCATGAAAATCAGGAGGAAAAATCTGCACAGCTCGTCAAGATTGAAGGCTACAAGGAAATCACCCTCATAATTGCAGGAGAAAATCAAGGAGGTAGAGGGACAATGCATGCATGCATCCATATAGGAAGGGCAACATGCACAACAGGCGTTGGTCAATTTTTTTCATGACAAACTGTCATGTGGGGATTAACATACCACAGAAGAGCAAGAGATATTCGTAGGAGGATGGAACGTTCAGGAGTCTGAAAGAGTGTGGTTGAGTCCAAGTCTGTCTTCAGTCAGAGTCAGAGTCGGTATTGTAATCCAATACGTGTCAGATTAGAATAAGGCTTTTTGAGCCAGAGTTAGAGTCGGGGGTGTTAAGGCAATTGTTGCCGGGAGTAGTTATGGCCGATTCAGTATTTTAATCGAGCCAGGTACTGTACAGGCGGCTATATATTGTAGCAGTCTGATGGAATAAAGCAGACAAGTTTCAGGGTACACACCGCATCTCCGGGCTCTGCCTGTTCGGCGTATTGCGCTACGGCGCCGACGCGCAGAAGTCCGGTTCGTCGTTTATATCAGCGCCACTCTTATTACCTGCGATCAAGTAAACACGCCGTGCAAGTTTGTGACAAATTGGTATCAGACGACGCCAACAACGATCCAATGGCCGACAAATTTGACAAGCGTTTCGATGCCTTGCAAGATCAGATCGCCAAAACAAACTCATCAATCAACCTGACAAATTCGGCGATCAATGAGCTCACTGCGCAGATGAAATTGCTCTTCTCTCAGACGGAGGCAATTCCATCAATCAAAGCAGACATCTCGGACGTAAAACAACAACTCGCCGCCCACAATCTAGCCATAACGTGGCTGGAAAATGGCAGTAGCTCAAAAACAAACGAGGCAAACAAAAACACATCACACAAGCAATCAGGGGTGAACAACGAAGAGGAGACGTCTTCGCACACGACAGAGCCATCTCTGCAGACAAGTAGCAAGCGAAACAACAAAGGTCCCAACGACCCAGATGACGATCCAAACCCAGATGGCAGTGGTCATGATGGGTACCACGACAGATTCCGTAGAAGAAATCATGGACATTATTTAGAAGAAGCAAGACATAATCGTCGATTTCCTCAACAACTTCATAGAATTAAATTTCCAACATATGATGGTTCATCAGATCCTTTACCTTGGTTGAACAAATGCCAACAATTTTTTAGAGGGCATGAAATACCAGAAGACGACAAGGTTTGGTACGCAACACTACACCTGGAAGGAGCAGCGGACCTCTGGTATTATCGTTTCTCACGCGATTATGGCGAACCTGGGTGGATGGAATTTTCTACATTAGTAAATCAACGTTTTGGTCCACCATTACGAGCAAACGCCTTGGGTGATCTAGTGAAACTAAGCCAAACCGGGCAGGTCGCCGAGTATCAAGAGCAATTCTTACAGTTATTATGCCGTTGTGATTCGATAACAGATACAAATGCAATGAATGTATTCACAGCTGGACTCAGACAGCCCCTACGAACAGACATTGAATTATAGAGGCCAGTCACATTGGAAGAAGCCATGAGTTTGGCTAGGGCATACGAGCGACGTAGCACATTCATTCCAGATACAAAAGCACGTATTTTTCGTTCCTCAATTCCTGACAAAGAGAAACAGGGCATAACAACAAATTCAGGTTCAGTGCCTTCATCAGGAACGACACACCGTGTTTTTAAAGTCTTAACCCGTGAAGAAATGTCTGAGCGACGGGCCAAGGGACTTTGTTTTAATTGTGACGAAAAATTCTCTATGGAACATAAGAAGGAATGCCCAAAACTCTTTCACATTGCTCTTAACAGTGATGAATCTGGAGATATCATAGAACTGGAAGACTACGAGCAAGCTCCAAGCATATCCCTCTATGCAATTACTGGAATCAGACATCGCAACGCGATGATGATCCCAGTTCAGATTGGTAATAAAAAACTCTCAGCCCTTATAGACACTGGATCAACACATAATTTTATTTCACAAGACGCAACTCGCTTGATTGGCCTTCAACCATTATATCAGAAAGGGCTCAGTATTGCAGTTGCCAATGGAGATAAAATTGAGAGTTTGGGGCTGTGCAAAGATGTGCACTTACAGATCAACAATTCAGAATTTATGATAGATCTCTTTGCAGTTTTACTGGGCGACCATGATATTGTACTTGGAGTACAGTGGCTTTGAACCTTGGGACCAATTCTTTGGGATTTTGATACTATGAAAATGTCATTCTCATTACACGGCAAACAAGAAATCTGGGAAGGACTGCCAGACACAAAAGTCCACCAAAAAGGCCCACAAATATTTTCAGCTCACCTCTTCATGGATACATTACTTGAAGAATTTGAGGATATTTTTGCAACACCACAAGGTTTGCCGCCACCCCGTGCCTGCGACCACAAAATTCACCTCCTTCCTGGAACAGCGCCGGTGGTGGTTCGGCCATATAGGTATCCTCCAACACAAAAAAATGAGCTAGAACGACAACGTGCAGAATTGCTAGCTCAAGGATTTATTCGTCGCAGTTCTTCTGCCTACCCATCACCGGTAATCTTGGTTAAGAAACAAGATGGTTCATGGCGACTATGTATAGATTATCGAGCACTTAATGACAAGACGGTAAAGGATAAATTTCCAATACCCGTAGTTGATGAATTGCTGGATGAACTTAAAGGAAGTTGTTTCTTCACCAAATTGGATCTTCGTTCGGGCTACTACCAAATACGAATGTATGAGGGAGATATTGACAAAACAGCCTTCCGAACTCATGAAGGACTGTTTGAATTCGTGGTTATGCCGTTTGGATTAACGAACGCCCCTGCCACATTCCAAGCTTTGATGAATTCTATACTTCAGCCATATTTACGCAAGTTTGTCCTTGTTTTCTTTGATGATATCTTAATCTACAGCAAGACTTGGAGTGAGCATCTGAGGCATGTACGGATGGTTTTCCTATTACTTCGACAACACCACTTATTTTTAAAACGGTCTAAATGCACCTTTGGAGAAGAATCAGTTGCATATCTTGGTCATGTGGTCTCTAAAACAGGGGTTGCGATGGATCGATCTAAAATACAAGCAGTTCAGAACTGGCCAAAGCCTAAGACTATTCGCGCATTGCGTGGATTCCTCGGTCTTGCGAGATATTACCGGAAATTCATTAAAGATTTTGGTTCCATTGCAGCTCCCCTGAATAAGCTCCTCTCCAAACAAGGATTCAATTGGTCTGAGGAAGCCACAGCAGCATTTTGTACTCTTAAACAGTCACTTACATCTGCTCCAGTTTTACAACTACCCGACTTTACAATGCAGTTTATTGTGGAATGTGATGCCTCTGGGTCCGGATTTGGAGCAGTACTACACCAAGGAGGTGGTCCGCTAGCATTTTTTAGCAGACAAATGCAACCACGCCATGCTAAATTAGCTGCTTATGAACGCGAGCTAATCGGTCTTGTATATGCGGTTCGGCATTGGAGGCCTTACTTATGGGGCAGACAATTTTTAGTACGAACCGACCATTTCAGTTTGAAATACCTACTTGATCAACGCCTTTCAACCATACCACAACACCATTGGGTTAGTAAGCTATTCAAATTTGATTTCTCGGTTGAGTTTAGACCAGGAAAATTCAATACAGTGGCAGATGCCCTGTCTAGGCGTGATTCTGAAAATACCAGTATTGAACTAATGACCATCTCTGGTCCACGCTTTGAATTACTGGACATTCTCTGAAAAGAAATTACAGAACGACCGGAACTCACTAGCCTACAGACCAAGATATCAGCAGGAGAGATGGGGCCAGACTGGACAAATCGTGATGGACTTATTCTCTACAAAAAAACAAATATACCTGCATAAGGATTCCCCGCTGATCCAAGATATTCTATCTTCTGTACATAACAACCGACATGAAGGAATTGAGAAAACCTTGCATCACATACGCAAAGATTTTACTTGGGATGGCATTCGACGGACTGTTGGTAATTACGTCCAAACTTGTGCGGTGTGCCAGAGAAATAAGGTCAGTACCCAACATCCTGCAGGACTCCTACAACCTTTACCAATACCTCAGCACGTTTGGGAAGATGTGGCTATGGATTTCATTGAAGCACTACCAAAAGTTTATGGAAAATCAGTTATTCTAACTGTGGTAGATCGTTTCTCAAAATATGCACATTTTATACCACTTGCTCATCCATATACAGCCGAGACAGTCGCTCAAGCATTCTTTGCAGATATCGTGAGGTTACTGGACAACCAGCTACAATCATATCTGATCGCGACACGGTGTTTACTAGCAAATTTTGGCAAGAATTATTTCGGTTACAAGGTGTTAAGCTACTGCTTAGTACAGCGTTCCACCCACAAACAGACGGACAGTCCGAAGCAGTTAACAAAGTTATCACAATGTACTTAAGATGCATGATAGGAGATCATCCTAAACAATGGGTTCATTGGCTACCCTTGGCTGAGTATTACTATAACACGTCATACCACACAGCCTTACAAACAACCCCCTTCCATGTGGTATATGGACGTGATCCACCATCTCTAACAACTTATGATAAATCCTCAGCTAGAGTCCAGGCGGTGCAGCAGACGTTATCAGCAAGAAAAATCTTTTTACAAGAAATAAGAGAACGCCTTCATCAAGCACAACAGCATGATAAGAACTATCACGATGGTAAACACCGTGAAGTGGAGTTTCAAGTAGGGCAATGGGTCTGGTTAAGACTTCACCATAGAGCAGCTGTTGGATTACAAAGAAGACCTAGAGGGAAGTTTGCTGCCAAATTCTATAGGCCTTATAAAATCCTTGAAAGAATTGGAAAAGTGGCATATAAACTTGACTTGCCACAGAGTGCACGTTTGCACCCAGTTTTCCATGTGGGGCTGCTCAAAAAATTTTTAGGAACCCCTCCCACAACACCTCCAGCATTACCAAGATTAACAGATGGTCGTACTACTCCATCACCAGCTGCAGTCTTGCGATCACGTCTAACCAGAGGAGTTTGGCAAATACTTGTTCAATGGGAGGGCCAACCTGCATCGGAAGCATCTTGGGAAGATGTTTCTGAATTTAGGAAACAATTTCCATCATTTAAGCTCGAGGACGAGCTATTTCCCGAGGGAGGGAGAGATGTCATGTGGGGATTAACATACCACAGAAGAGCAAGAGATATTCGTAGGAGGATGGAACGTTCAGGAGTCTGAAAGAGTGTGGTTGAGTCCAAGTCTGTCTTCAGTCAGAGTCAGAGTCGGTATTGTAATCCAATGAGTGTCAGATTAGAATAAGTCTTTTTGAGCCAGAGTTAGAGTCGGGGGTGTTAAGGCAATTGTTGCCGGGAGTAGTTATGGCCGATTCAGTATTGGAATCGAGCCAGGTACTGTACAGGCGGCTATATATTGTAGCAGTCTGATGGAATAAAGCTGATAGAATGAATTGCTTAATTAATCACAGGGTCTAGGTACATATTTATAGATACATAGATGGGCCGTACAGGCTTGGCCCAAACACAGTCCAACACCCCCCCGCAGTCCCAACATCTAGCCACAACAGATGTTGAGACTGGACCGAAACTCAGAAAACAAAGTCGACGGGAGTCCCTTCGTGAAGATATCGGCAAACTGTGACGTCGTCGGCACGTGGAGAACTCGAACCTCACCGCGTGCAACCCGCTCACGAACAAAGTGAAGATCAATCTCCACATGTTTCGTGCGCTGGTGCTGAACGGGATTGGTGGAGAGGTAAACGGCGCTGACATTATCACAGTAGACCAACGTGCTCCGGGCGACAGGGGAGTGGAGCTCCTGAAGTAACTGCTGGAGCCAAGACGCCTCTGCTACGCCGTTAGCCACGGCGCGGTACTCCGCCTCAGCGCTGGAGCGAGAAACCACGGGCTGCCGCTTCGAGGACCAGGAGACAAGATTCCCCCCCAGGAAGACAGCGTAGCCAGAGGTGGAACGGCGGGTATCAGGGCACCCCGCCTAGTCAGCGTCGGTGTAGACCACCAACTCAGAAGGCGAGTCACGTCGAAGGAGAAGGCCGTAGTCGAGGGAGCCGCGCAGGTACCGAAGAATCCGCTTCATCGCCGTGAGGTGCGTCTCCCGCGGATCATGCATGTGGAGACACACCTGCTGAACCGCGTATGAGATATCCGGCCTGGTGAATGTGAGGTACTGCAGGGCACCTGCAAGACTCCTGTAAGAGGTGGGGTCGGCGACCGAGGCGCCGTCAGCCGAAGCCAGCTTCGCCTGAGTGTCCACGGGAGTGGAGCAGCACGGCTTACAATCAGCCATGCCCGCTCGCTCGAGGATATCCAGGCAGTACTGGCGCTGGTGGAGGAACAAAGCGTCTGGACGGTGCTCGACCGCAACGCCCAGGAAGTGGTGGAGCTGGCCGAGGTCCTTCATCGCGAACTCGCGCTGCAGTGCGGAGATCGTGCGCTGAAGAAGAGCCGAGCTGGACGCCGTGAGGACAATATCGTCCACGTACAGGAGGAGGTAGACAGTGTCACCCTCATGCCTGTAAACGAAGAGCGAGGTGTCCGACTTGGCCTCGACGAAGCCAAGCGAGGCCAGGAAGGAGGCGAACCGGCTGTACCAAGCCCGAGGCGCCTGCTTCAGCCCGTACAGAGACTTGTTCAGCCGGCAGACCAAGTCTGGACGGGCTGAATCGACGAACCCTGTCGGCTGACTGCAGTACACCGTCTCTGTCAGCGTCCCGTGAAGGAAGGCGTTCTTGACGTCCAGCTGGTGGACAGGCCAAGAACGCGAGAGAGCCAACGACAGAACAGTCCAACAAAAGCAGGCAAGTTTCAGGGTACACACCGCATCTCCGGGCTCTGCCTGTTCGGCGTATTGCGCTACGGCGCCGACGCGCAGAAGTCCGGTTCGTCGTTTATATCAGCGCCACCCTTATTACCTGCGATCAAGTAAACACGCCGTGCAAGTTTGTGACACAAACAAATGGAACAAATCTGGATATACTGCAATAAGATATGAATTGGTTTTATTCAGGTACTAGGAAGTGCATGACATCTTCATTTTTCAGAAACGAAATCAATTTACATGGCAACCGAGGAGAGAATTAAGGAACCAAAGAAAGATATACATTGCAGATGGGATATCCTTCCTATTTCCTATCCTGATGTTCAATTCATATCAAACTTCGAAAATCATGCTCATGCACGTTTGCTTCCTCTTGGAATCGACATCACGACCAACTTTGGGAGATCGTGGCTTCCAGGGAGCAAGTTCCGTAGGTTGTGGCTGGCATCAATCCAGCGCCGACCGCACGAGCTGTTCATTTTCTGGCAGCATCTATTGTACATGGTGGCTATGACGCCGGAAGCTGCTGCAGCAACGTAAGATCCCATCAGTGGTGAAGAGTTCCATCAACCAGCAATGTGCTATTCAAACACTAGGGACATTGCTTTCTCTCTTTATTCCTCACAGTTGGTTCAACTTGGCCGGCAACTACGACAACAATCACAGCTCGAGGATGAGCTGTCTTAGGGAAGTGGTGTAGTGTTATGGCGCGGGCCCTACTACTCTGGAACCACTAGATCAGAGATAATTCATTAGTATTAGAAAATTTCTGTTCACACGGATAGCGGTAATGTGGATAAGTTGGTTTGTTAGGAAAGAGATAAGTTAGACAGATTTTTTGGGTTAACACTTACAGATTAGAAGGGGCAACTCTACATAAAGGGACTAGGTGTGTCATTTGTAATCAAACAAGAAAATAGATCCTAGATACTACTTACAGAATCCAAAGGAGGGTGAGTTATCCCTCTCACAATCAAAACCAAATCAGGAATATATGGATGCATTCATATGTAATAATAAATATTTTCTGTGTTTTCTATCGTGTTTTAAATTTGCTCATGTTTTGTTTGCCACAGTTATTTGGCCTTGGCATAGCAAATATATGTGGTTCGCTCTTCTCTGCATACCCTGCTACAGGTAAGTATTGTACCACTGTACAATGAGGAATAATTTCGTTCTCTTTTTATCAAATTTTATGCTTCAGCAGCTAGAATTAATTTTATAAATTTGGTCATTGCTGGCTGTGCATGCAGGTTCCTTTTCTAGGTCAGCCGTCAATCACGAAGGTGGAGCAAAAACTGGGTTATCTGGAATCGTAATGGGCATAATCATTGGTAGTGCTCTCTTGTTTATGACCCCATTATTTACTGATATCCCTCAGGTAAGATTACCATGTGAAATTCTGGTTCCATGCCCCAAAAGACTTGGCTTTTGTCTTGGAAATTTCATTTGCAAACCCTTTATTTCAGCACAAGTGTTGCTCTCTGTTTTTTTATATGAATTGTCAAACCTAGTACTCCAACAATAATCAATAAGCTCTAGGGAGACTTATCATCATTGAATTTAAGATGTTGTAAGGAATAAATCCAGCTAACAAGAAAAATGCTCTAAAACAAAGTTTCATACCAGTGGCACACAGGTGAGGCCCACCTCAACAATACATTATTACTCTTGTACAATTTGAACAAAATATTGTGTTACTACAATACCTTGTAGGACCCACAACATAAAATGTTTGCACTTTTGATTTTATATATTGGACATGTATATTAGGGTTTACTATGATACACAAATTTATATAATCCAGTGTACACATATATGCTGATTAGATCTCAATTTTCCCCAGTGTGCATTGGCTGCAATTGTGATTTCTGCCGTCACTGGCCTGGTAAGTTCATTTTATTTTCCGAATTATCACTTACTATGAATTATATAGTTGTTGTGCCTGCTGACACTATCGTTCCTTTTCCAAAGAAATAAAGTTATAATTTTACTATGTTTTGCAGATTCTTGTTTTATTTTGAGCTTATGTCTTCTCAGTTTATTTTATAGTACCCACTCTCATGGTTCTTGTGTGACATTTTACAGTTTAAACAGTTTCAATTTTTGTGATTTCTCATGGATACTGGTGTTCAAATATTCAGGTGGATTATGAAGAAGCTATCTTCTTGTGGGGTATTGATAAGAAGGATTTCTTCCTATGGGCAATAACATTTATCACAACATTAACTTTTGGAATCGAGATTGGTGTTCTTGTCGGGGTAAATCTATACAATTACTTTTTCCCAACATGTAGTTTTCTCAACTTCAAAGGACAGGCCTAGCACAGTGGTGAAGTCATCCCACTGGTACGAAGAGGTCCTGGTTTCGACGCCGTCTCTCCGCACTGCACATTGCGGGAGCAAGACTAGCCTCGTATAATCCTTCCCTAGACCCCACCTCGCGTGGGAGCTTCCGCACTGGGTCTGTCCTTTGTAGTTTTCTCAAGTTCGACATAAAAAAGAAGCATTGTTTTAGTTGTAACTTGTAACATCTTCCTTTGTAGGTTGGGTTTTCATTGGCCTTTGTAATCCATGAGTCGGCAAATCCACATATAGGTAAAGTTGTTTCTAGTCAGTTGGTGGTGTAAGTTTTAGGGTTTATGGTATAATTGTGTTATGCATTTTTTAGGAGAAAGAAGGGTGTATCTGGCGTAGTGGTATAGAGGGTCTGTGTTTGAATCAGCCTCCTTACAAAATAAGTAAGGGAAATGCTGGCTCGAAATTCTCTTCTTTAGACCCCATAATGTGTGGGAGCTTTCAGCACCGGATACACCCAATCTTTAAGAGAAGGGATCATGGAATATATATAGGAGGAAATGAGGAAGAAGGGACGGTAGCCCTAAGGGCTAACCATTCCTAGGTGCAGCAGAGGGGGGGGGGGGGGGGGGGGGAGGTGGTGGCATGGCTGCCATGATACTGACGGCTTAGGAGAGTTGAGATATTAGGGTTTACTGTACATACTTGTGGATCTCTAAATCCAACCCCTAAATCAATATTATCAACCCTGTAAAGTAACCCCTAAAAGATTTTCTATTGTTCTCTGCACTCGCCGTACTCTAAACCTACTCTCTATATCAACTACGACCTATTTTTTATCATGTCATTTTAATCTTTTCTCATACATGAAAACTGTGGTGCTACTTTAATTACTAATAATACTTACCGAGGATTTTTTCTTTCATTTTTGCTTTTTTTTTTCCTTTTTCCCTTTAAATATTTTTCTTTTCCCTCTTTTATTTTCCCCTTTTCTCCTCTCCTTTTTTCCGTTCATTTTTTCCTTACCTTTACCTTATTTTTTTCCCTTTTCTCTCCAACTTTTCCATATCTCTGCACAACTCCTTTTTTCTTCTCTCTCTTCTCAAGAGGTCGGAGCACCTAGAGCTCAACCGACAGACTGGCCTCGGTCTGATCGCCGACACGTGACGTCCTCCCCCCCCCCCCCCCCCCCCCCCATCTCCAGGCTCTTAGATGCCGAGCAACCTCCTCCCCGCCTCCGGGCTCCTAACCCAGCGCGTGACCTCTTAACCTCCAAGCTCCTCTACGCGCAACCTCCTCCTTGCCTTCGAATCCAAGTTTATTCTATAATTATTTGTTTCTTCTTCAGTTTGATTCAATTGGGGTGGTATGATTCGGCTGTTCTTTGATTCCGATTGATTTGAATTGATTTCATTTGGTTGTTCTTGTTTCTTCGTCGATTCGTTTCGTGGACAAGTCTGTCTTCACGTGCCAACCAACAGCTCCGGCGAGAGCTACGTTTACTGTCTGGTCACACCTGCTTGCTGACTCCCACCAAGTCAGCCATGAAGGTGTCAAG
>JAYESD010000304.1:0-56723 GCA_036927565.1 Tuctoria greenei
TGTTGATAATTCTAACATATTCACGGAAGTTGATAATTCTAAAAAAGGGTATAAATGGGACCAACTTACTATGGTGGAACTACATAACATCAGGCATTATCTTATTACTAACGTTGAAGAGGCCGCTCCATGGATCAAGTAATAACGTATAACTCAGATGTTGTATTCTATATATATGGCTTATTGTAGATGGCTAATTTAATTTTGTACCCTTTTCAGTGAGCATATTGAGGAACTGAAAAAGATTCATTCTCGTGATGTTGATAAACGCCATAGAGATGAGTTTGTTGATTGGTTTCAGAAACGAGTAAGTACATGCTAGTTTGCACTTTGATAAAATATTGAACAAATATGTGTTCCGAAATTGGTTTGTCATCGATAACCCCTGTTATACTAATGTGTAGAGTTTACGACATTACACAAAGAAGGCAAAGCAACCTATTATCTGTATGCATTATCTAGAGGACATGATCGTCGGACACATTTTTTTAGTCGGTTATTCATCAATGGCTTCTTCTTTCGAACTGCAGATGTGGAAAAAGATTTACGGACCCAAAATAGTGGTATTGTTGTTCGGGGCACTGATCATGATTGGTTTGGAGTAATCAAGAAAATCATTGCTGTTGATTTTGAAAAAAATCAAGAGGTTCTGTTATTTCAGTGTGAATGGTTTGATCGGCCTTTTGGAAGCAGTCAGAACCAAAGCAGAGGCTACAAAAAGGATCAATACGGAATGATAGATGTTGACACTACTCTGTTTCGATTCCAGTATGAGCCTTACATTCTAGCCACCCAAGCAGAACAAGTTTTTTATGTTCCATGTGTGAAGCATCCTAAATGGGATACAGTTGTTCAAACGAAGCCACATAACCTTTTTGCCATGCCCCCTGGAGACAATGAAAATAATGTGACTTAGAAGATGAAGGCTGAGACATTTCATGATGATCTGCTTACTGATGATATCAATATGATGCCACACATTAATGAGGATACGACCGCATGGGCTAGGAATGACATTGAGGGAGCCAGCGATGATGCTTCCACTCTTATAATGACAACGTCAGGTGATCGGTTTGAGGTAGATGGAGTTGCATCAGAAAATGATGAAGACGACGACGATACATATACCAATGATGGTCATGTAGATCCATTGTCGGGGGACGACAGCGAAGATGATGATTTTTAGTATAATTAAGTACGTACGTACTGCATGTATACGTGTGTGAGCTGTGGACTGGAGTACTATTTGTGACCATAGGCTAATATATGGAAGTGCGACTAATTAATCATTTATTACATGTGGGACTAATCATTTATTACATCCCCACTGTTGCATTAATTTTTGGGTGCTTATCTCGATCGTTTTGGCATCAGCACCCTCGGCCGCCTTGGACCTCTTTGCCTTTGGCGCACGAACTACTGAATCGTGGCAACAGAACTTAATGCAACGATTGCGTTTTGTTGCATTAGTATACTGACGCCACGAAATAGTGAATCGTGGCCACAAATCCTAATTGCAACGATTGGGGTCCGTGGCGAAAGATCCTAACGCCATGAACCAGTGAATCGTGGCAACACATCCTAATGCAACGATTGTGGTCCGTAGCGATAGATCCTGACGCCACGAAAAAGTGAATCATGGCAACACATCCTAATGCAACGATTGTGGTCCCGTGGTGATAGATCCTAACGCCACGAACCAGTGAATCGTGGCAAGACATCCTAATGCAACGATTGTGTTTCGTTGCATTAGCATCCTGACACCACGAAAAAGTGAATCGTGGCCACACATCCTAATTGCTACGATTGGGGTCTGTGGCCATTGATACTAACGCCACGAACCAGAGTATCATGGCAACACATCCTAATGCAACGATTCTGTTTCGTTTCCTTACGGTCCAAATGCAATTGTTTGTTGATTCGTGGCAACAGATCCTAATACAATGATTGTGTTCCGTGGCAATAAAGCTGTAACGCCACGAACCAGTAATTCATGGCAACAGATCGTAATGCATCAATTGTGTTCTGTGGCAATAAAGCTCTATAGCCATGAACCAGTAATTCGTGGCAACAGATCGTAATGCAACGATTGTGGTCTGTTGCATTAGCATCCTGAGGCCACAAACCAGTGAATCGTGGCAAGACATCCTAATGCAACGATTTTGTTTTGTTGCATTAGAATCCTGATGCCACGAAAAAGTGAATCGTGGCCACACATCCTAATTGCTACGATTGGGGTCCATGGCCATTGATACTAAAGCCACAAACCAAAGTATCGTGGCAACACATCCTAATGCAACGATTCTGTTTCGTTGCATTAAGGTCCAAATGCAACTGTCTGCTGATTCGTGGCAAAAGATCCTAATGCAACGATTGTGTTATGTGGCAATAAAGCTGTAACGCCACGAACAAGTAATTCGTGGCAACATATCCTAATGCAACGATTGTGTTCCTTGGCGATAGATCCTGTAACGCCACGAACTAGTGATTCGTGTCAATAGATCCTAATGCAACGATTGTGTTCCGTGGCGATAGATCCTGTAACGCAACGAACCAGTAATCCGTAGCAACAGATCCTAATGCGACGATTGTGTTCCGTGGCGATAGATCCTAGTGCCACGAACTAGTGAATCGTGGCAACATATCCTAATGCAACGATTGTGTTCTGTGGCGATAGATCCTAGTGCCATGAACTAGTGAATCATGGCAAGAAGCCAAGCTTACTGCAACTTTTTAGTATTCGTTGCAGTACAATCGTTGCAACAGGTCGGAATCCTTGTAGTGATGGCTTGACACCATTTGGATAGATGAGAGTGTTTACTTCTTATTTGAAATTAACGAATAGTCCATCATTTGAATGTAGATCTCATAATGAGAGCTCTTACCAGCACATCATTTATTTAGACAATTGTTGCTCTTCATCATAAGGGACGACTAACTTAGTGAACTTACAAAATTGAGAATGCTGTTGTGAAACATAAGTCTTACTTAGCATAAATATCCCCGATGAGAAACTAATAATAGGTGTTGAGTCAAAAATAATGACCACATGTGACCCAACATGAGCACGTATCAAAAAGAATAGTTCTTGAATAATAAAAATGGATAAACACTCACTTCCCCTCAGGAATATTTTTTCTCGTCTTACTATGCCCCCCTAATCATAGCATATATTGCTTCTCATATACTTAGTGTCGGTTAAGACGGTAGAAACAATGCTATCTTAACAAATAACCAATGAGATGACAATCGAAAATATTTAAATCTTATTGTCTTATGTTTGGGTTAACTAAATTAGTCTCAACATGACAACCTCATAAATAGAACTTAATGAGGACTTATGTCCTTAAATTGAGCGGGATATACCGATCGTGAAGCTCCCCCTCACAATCGGCTCTTAAATATTATTTATGCATTCATGTGAGTCAAAAAGTATTTAGTAAAGACAATTTTCAATTGGGAAACAGAGTGTTCAATTCACCCCCCCCCCCCCCCGAAATATGCCCTTACTATTAGTGCCATTTCAAAAGTGTTTCACAATCGATTCTTATGCGCTTGTTAAATGCTTAGCTATTATTTGAGAAAATTTGATTATCACTTAATCATGTTTGGACTAATGAGTACGTCTTGTGAAATGCAAGATCTAAACTCATTGTGTAAACTTAATATTATAGTTTGAGAAAATGACAAACAAACTTAATAGTCCAAGCATGATAATTTCCCTTAAAGAGGATGTGTTTATAACTTTATGAAACTTAACTATAAAGCCATCCCTTAATACTTAATGAGAGTTTTCAATTGGCTCATACTTTTACTTCATGGTCATTAGCGACGTCAATGACCATTATCCCTCTTTTAGTATCGTCCTTTTACTTAACACTTTTGCCTAAGGGACTTAATATATTTGAGCATTTTACAATGTCAAAATGCCTAATAGACTTAATAATGCTCCTATCTTGAACGTACATGACGATCAAATTGATATGGTCTCACTGCTCTTACTTAGTATTTTGCTTGATGACAAATTTCTTAAAATTCTTTTAGAAATGAGATGAGTATAAGATGCACTGAGAACTGATCTTTTAGTCTCAAATCCATAATCTTAGTGATTATGTTCATCATTCTAAGTATGTGCTCACACACAACACCTCCATTATTTTTCTAAGTGGTGAGTCTCTTAAAAAAGTGCTCGCTGTAGATTTATAGAAGATAATAAATTGTCTCTCTATCTTAAATAGGTAATTAAAAGCATTGTTGCATTTAGTGATTTCACGCTGAATGTACTTTTTAATGTAGCTCTTAAAGGTCATCAAACATTTCTTGTTTGAATGACTCACTTAGTACGAGCAATGTCGTACACACAATAATGCTTATCTTAAACTTTTATCATTTCAATGAAAGCTTTCTTTTATTCTCTATCAAAAAGATGAGAAGAAAAAACTGAGTAGAATCTTACCATGAATAGAAATCCTCTCCTTCGAGAGACTCAATGATCGAGATATGACTTGGTGTTAAACTTATTATATAGGAACTAGCTGAGTAAAATACTTAAATATGAATGCATAAACTTAAATCTTATATTTGTTTTTCACGTTGGCTACGTAAAAAACCACAACATCATAATTACTAAAAACATAGATTTTTTTCTCTTTCACTTTGGTTACTTGACAAAATTCTCTATGCACTGAATAAATATAAATAATTTAGTAAAATGTCATCTTTTGTCATCCCGACAAATATGACATTCAAAATATCTGAAAATAAATGTTGAGTTTTATCTTTTACTTTGGTTACTCGACCAAAACTCAACATTTGAGAATAATTGTAAAATATAGTAATTTATCTTTCGCTTTGGTTACTCGACCAAATTACTATGCACTTACTTTCTTCAATTGAAGAAAAAATGTCATTAGTGTCTTTCGCTTTGGTTACGTGACCAAAAATGACATGTAATATAATTTAAAAACATGGAAATTTTATTTTTTGCTTTGTTTACTCAATAAAATTTCATGCAACTTAATTGACATTAAATGACATAGCAATTTATCTTTCGCTTTGGTTACCCGACCAAATTTCTATGACATTTTTCACTTATTATCAGCGGAAGCATAAAAATGGGCATACAAAATTTCTTAATCACTTAATAATTCTACAACACTATTAAATTAGTTGACTGGGAATTAACTTACCTTCGTAAAAATATCCAAAAAGAACAGACAAATATGCCAAAAATGATGTCAACAAAAAAGATTTAATTATTCTCAGTCAAATTAATTTAATCAGTGGGTCTCACTTAATTTCAATTGCCCATAATCATTTTTGAATATTAAAAAAATACTAATTTTGGCCCACTGTCTAGACCTTGGTCCATGGCCCAGACTGAAATTTTCCATAAAATGAAAAACTGAAAATGGCGCATGGCCCATGGGGCATTTTGGCCCACATCTAATTCCATAAAAAAATATTCCAGAAAAATGGAATAACTTAACAAGCGTGTGTGAAGCCCGAATGGAGGCTTACAGCCCACCAGTGCGCACACCTTGTTGGGCCACTGTTTCGGCTGATGCAATGAACACCGTTCATCGCAAATCGGACGGTTTCCTCTTTGGAAACCCTAATCACTTGCACCTACTTCTTTCTTTGTCTTTCTTTCCCAGCCCGTCGCACCGAGTGGTGAAGGCAGAGGAGACGGTGGCCATGGTGACCAGGTGGAGCAGCATCGGGCCCCTCGCTGGCGAACGTGCCCACACATGGTTGTACGCGTCGGTGATGAGCAGCACCGCGGTAGCGCCCTAAGTGACTCTGAGCGCACGTCCCCAGCCATGTCGAGTGATGGCTGTGCGGATACTTCTTCCCGATGTGTGGTGGTGAGGCCGGCGAGACTTCGGTGATGGCAACAGTGAAAATCCCAAGAGGTAGATCTCCTTCCGTGCACCTTTAGTTCTTACCAAAATTTCTTAAGGCTAGGGTTCCACCACCACTATGATTCCAGCGGACTAACCTGACACCGTCGGGCATCCTTACAGGTGGGTCTCGGCGATTCCAAAGCACCCTGCACAGAGATGTTGGAGGAGACACTCGGATACTTGCCGCAACGACGAGAACAACAGTTCAAAGCCGTCGCATCCTGAAGGGTCAAATCGATGCAGCCATGAAGCAAGATCCAACCTCTTAATCTCAATTCTTACTGTTAGTTACTTTGATTTTCTATTTGAATTCAAAGTTGCTTGAGCTTGAAATCTTTTGTCCGAAATTAAATCTGAAATCAGTTTCGGTTTGAGTCACTAGATAAAGAGTTTAATCGTAATAATTGACTCATCAAACTTAATCTTTCTTCCCCTCCTAATTGCTCTTGAAAAATTAGGAGGTGGGTGTCTGAATCATTAATCCAATTAGGATTAATCTTAATTTTGTAGAATTCTTAATAAAAAACTAGAAAACCAAAATTGATTAGTGGTCTAATAGGCTTTGATACCATTGTTAGTAACAAAAGAGCCAAATAAGAATATTTAGCCACTAAATCAATTCGGTTTCTGAGAGATAAAAAAATGAAACACCAATTAATGCTAATTGTGGATTAGCACTTTAACACCAACAGCACATTTTATGTCTTCTCGATTCTTGCTTGAAGATGAAACCGTGGAATGTGCTTCCCCTTGTTTTCCCTTTTCTAATTGATTGGACTTGCAACTATGGTGTTGTGTGTTCTTGAACCCTCTTGTGCACGTACAAAAAATGCACAACCACATCACATACTTATAGTTTTCAAAGAGACACAAGAGGAGGCCCCCCACCCTTTGGGACGCACCTGTTCGATAGGTTGTGCCTATTTGAATTAGACACATGTTTAATATTGAGTTCACAACTTCTAACATCCCTCAATTAACCAGAGTGCAGAAAAGGTGCACCATATCTCTCTTCCTCTTTGCAAACTCGCAGTTCATTACCTAGCATGTGCGCCGTAATTTCTAACATACCAAGAACACCGTGGCTTAAACCTTCAAATTCTCCACCTCTCTTGCACGATCCTCCATTCCTATTAACAGGCATGATCTTGGGTCCTTTGCAAACCGTTGGGATCTTTCGGTTTGGAAAATAACAGAGCAATTAGATTGTGAGGCCATTTCCCCCATTCCAATTTGAAACCCTAGGTCGCTGTGGAAACTCCGAGATAGAGCCGATTACTCCCAAATTGAGATCCCTTATTATCTTTCCCACATAGCTATTATCATTTTAGGAGAAACCTTAATTGAAATAATGCATTGTAGCCTTAGATTCGACCTTGCCAGAGTTGCTTAGCCGCCGCCCTGGTCACCGGCTAGGCTGCGGCCACCGCCGGCCTCCCTTGACCCCACCTTTGGATTCGCTGTGACCAAAAACACCCTAGCGGCCATTATAGGCAAGCACGACGGCCGGAGCCAAGTGCCGGTGAGGTGTTGCCGCCGGTTGCTGCCGTCCATGGAGGATGGTCCAAGGTAGATGAAACAAGATCTTTTGTGCCCACCGGATCCCGTATGTCCATGTACGTTTTTTGTGTGTCCTTTGTGTGGCTTGCATGCCATTGGTGGGATCCGTTGCGTCTCCTTTCTGATCCAATGCGGAAAAGAACTCCAATAGCCCCGTGCAGCTCGCGCCTGGATGGGTTGTTTAAAACTCTGGACCCACTGTCAGCCATTGACTCCATTTTTCCTTTAGGAAATTGAATCTAGTAAATGCTCCAAGATTCAAAATTCATAACTGAATGGAGGAACAACAGAAAATCATCAAACAAACTTTTCTCAAATCCACTCCCATAGAATTTTACTTTGAATCAGTTTAATTGAAATGAAAAGCCCTAATATTTTCTAAATAATTCATTTACTCATAAACACGATGAAAATCACTATAAAAGAATTATTCATTGAAAAAATTCCACATTTCTCCAGGGAAATTCTAATACAACCTCTAATCCTCATAAATATTTTAACTTCATTTGGAATGTTTAATATAGTCTAATTGGCAAAGTTTTCAATGGGTTAAATAAGAATTTAGAAAATGACAGTAACAATTCCAGAAATTAGTAACAAACCTGTAAAAATTATTATAATTCGAAGGCAACTCCTAAAAATGTGAAACAAATTTCTTGAACTCCCTATGATCTGGAATTGGCAGTGGAACACTTTAATTGGTATGAAAAACATTGTAAATTTCTCTAATCGGAGAAGCTTCAACCAATGAATACTTCTTCCGCAAGCTCCTGATCTTCAAAAATTCTGAAACTATTCTTATGATCTCCTTATCATCTATAGAGGTCACAGTAGAATTTCCAAAGCAATTTGACATGAAAAAACTTGAACAATAAATCATTAAGTGCTCTGTTTTAAAAAAAAATTACAGATAATTAACCCTAATGCGATAAATCCTAGATATTTGTGGGAAACTTCCTAATCATGTTTTTCATCTCTAGTAATTCACTCATGCCCTTTTACAACCATAACTTTGGATATTTGATTCATCATTTGTTCTTTGAATATTTTGTGAACTTGATGGTCCATTTAGACATATTGCCATAATCCTTGCCATTTTTCTCCATCCACTTATGGACTTCTTTGCTGTTATCCACTCATTCACGCATAATCCTTTTTCTTCTTCATCCTTACCATTTGATCATTAGCACAATGGTAATCCATGTATCTCTATCTTTATGATTATTATGACCAATAAGTGATCTTCCTAGATAACCTCAGTCTTATGAAGGGAATACTCCTAGGAATGCTTTATGAACCAGCCATACCTTCCCTTTGATTCCTCCTAGTACTTAATTTCCTTTGCATTCATAAGCTAATTCGATTCTTAAATCATTAAGTAAATTTTCTATGCATGTTCATATCGATAGGATTCATGATGAGGAAGATCCGTGAGGAGCACAACTCGGAGGAGAAGGATGACCGTGGATACCACAGCAAGAACAAGATTTGATCAAGTAGCACCCAAGCACAAGATTTTCTCAAGCAACAGTAAAGACAAGGAAAGAAGAGGAACAACGAGATGCTTCAGTCAAAAGATCAAGCCTAACTATTGATATTTACTTAATCGAAAACTAAGGCAAGCTCTAGTTTGCATTTAAGTTAACAAGCTTTTCTTTACAATGGATACTACTATGTCTAGTTGATATGTGCATTACGTCTTCGTTTTCTTGTCACTCTACTTGCATGGGCAGAAATCCCTGAAGTCTATGGTTAATATACTACTTATATGATGCTTAGTCATGCTATGCTAATATTATTGATATGAGTTAACTGGTATAACTCGAGTATGTCATTTTCCAGCTCCTGCACCAGTAGAAGTGGATTCAATTGGGATAATGGACATTTATTCACTTAATAGTTAATTGAGACCAGACAGGACGGTAGAAAGCAGCAGAGTGAAGATTTGTGTGCATAGACCTGCCTGTTTCGATTGAGAACCGTATCGTGTGCGGCCTCACTGGATAAATTTGATCTTGTACCGGATGCTTACTAGCTCTAATGGAACCAGGAAACCGATGTGACTTGCTAACTTGGGTGTTGAGGCATACCCCACTATCCTATACACCATGCACATCATGAGGAGAGTAGAGACCGCTACGGCAGACCCGTAGGTGGGACTTCCTTCTGGGATAGTGGGATCGACTCAATGTTCGAGTGTCTTGTGAAAGGTTGTCACTTATGGCGTTATGGAGGGAGACAGTAAGCCTTCTCTGGACGGGTGTATGTGTTGTGAAAGTCGGGTGTTTCATGATTCAAATCACTGTCGCTCACGGAAGGGAGCATGCTTGTTCACTGCACCGTGACGTAGTAACAACTTGAACTGGATGGAACTTCTTGGTTGGATAAGCAACTTGGATGAAGTAGTTGAAAAGCGAACTAAAGTTATGATTCTAATACTTAACTTGATGTTTAAAAGTGATTATAAGGGTCCACTACTATATTAGTGCTATGAATAGATTTATTCTTAATAGTAATTTCCAACATGTAGATTTCCATGTTTTTAGGTGAGTGAGTTAAGTCTCGCTGAGCCTTGTGCTCACGGTTGCATTTATACAAGTTTTGCAGCTATATAGCTATGATGGGTTTGTGGGCAGTACCTTGTGCGGGTATGTAGGCCAAATGGAAGCTCTGGACGTCACTGCTATTTTCTGTGATGCTGGAGTGGAGTATCCGCAGGCTGTATACGACCGCTACTATTGCGGTGTAGGTTTGATAGAGTTGTATGAAGACTTCTGCTGTTGTAAACACTTTTGTATAAACTCTAAGAATAATATAAGTTGCTCACTTATGTTAGGTGTTCTGTGTTGTGCTATTAGGTGTCCATCGCACGAGATCACCCAACGTGATTCCTGGTTTGTCGGGGACTTGGTCCTCACATTTTATGGTTGAATTGATGAATCCATGATAATTGTTATATTGATGTTTAATGGAATTGCTTAGGTTTTTTTGAATTATGGTCGATTTTTTGAAATGCATATCTTTAATTGATATATATGCTTGTTATGTTTAGATTTTATGGATGTGCTTGTTATGTTTATGTTTACATGAATTGATATGCTTAAGTTTAATTCTTGCTTAGTTTATTTGAATCGCTTGAGAGTTTAAGTACTATATGTACATATAAACGGGCTTTGGGCTGGCTTGGCCCAACACAACCTATTTAGGGCACGACAAGGCCTATTTAGTGGTAAGATAAATTATGCGTCTAGATGGGCATGGAGGCGAATGATGACATAATGTACTCTCTCTCATTCTTTCCCCCTTCTCTCTCTCGTTCTTTCCTCTCTCTCGTAAATGACTCAAAAATGGAATATTAACTAACCTGTACAATATGCTTTACCCATTCCGAACCGGTCCTTCTCACATGCGTTTCGCATGTGAGGTGTGTAGGTTCGGAATTGTCCCTTTTTTGGACAGCCTGACAGTGATCAAGAAGGCGTGCTTACGACAAGATGTGGGTCTTGATTCGACGAGATTTCAACAGCATAACCTTAATGTTCTCTGTTGCACCATTTTCGGGTGTGCAGTTGGAGAATAGAGGGATTATGCTGCCAAAATTTTGTTTGGATCCGGACCTCGCATCTTGTCATAAGCACGTTCCTCTCAGTCACTCTTGAGTGGGTTTAGGACATATCCCTTCCAAATAGTTTTGGGGCCATGACATTAAACAATGTATAAAGTAACAATAATTTCTTTGGCTTTAAACAACAGAGTTAAACATGGGTGAAGACATCATTTAGATGTATACTGGTTAGAACAACAAAGGTGATGGTCGCTCGGATGAGTGGTTCGCCAAGACAGATGATTTTATCGATCGAGCATTTTTGTTGTCAACGATCTATAAGGTGCGGTACTCATGTACGAAATGTCAGAATACAAATTTTTTGGACAAAGTTATAGTTTTGATACACTTGTGTTGAAACGGTTACACGCCACATTATGAGGTGTGGAGATTCCATGGCGGGAGTACTTTTCGAGTCGTAGAAGAAGTGGATGAAGATGATGATAACATGACGATTGATAGGATGGATGAGATGTTAGAAGATATAGAAATGGAGGATCCTCCTACAATGGAGGTAGATGCGTTCTTCAAGCTTCTCAATGCTTCAGAACAGCCGTTGCATGAACACACGAATGTGACCCTCCTTGCTTTCATGACCAGACTTATGGCAATCTGTACAATATATACAAGCAATTTTGTCCTTGGCATAGTTAACATTAGCAAATTCTTTAACCTTGAGTAACAGAAATATCACATATTATATTTATTTATGCAAGTAATTCTGCATTTTTATAAAATGTTGTTATAGCACTACAACTCTAAGCCATAACTTTTATTAGAAACTGTATTACATCTTCTTTCATTCAAAACAACTCCATAGGAGCACAGGAAAAGGGATAACACTAGCCATGTTACTATCTTAAGATGAATTAATTTACACATGTAAGATTATAAAATAAATCTAAAAAATGACATGGACAATGTCATTAGGGAAAACAATGTCGACTAATCTGTAAAGAATCCAGTACAGCCCACTCATTTTATTTTTGCAGTTCCAAAGAAAATTAATCGGGAGTTGAACAGAAAAAAAAAAGACAAACCATGGGAACCCCAATACAGAGCTAGTCACCGCCGCATTCGCTTTGTCTTAGGAGTCCCTTTGCGTGTGGACAGTTCGCTGTTGCCTCAGGGGGTTGGGGAGGGGGGGGGGACACCACTGGGAGCCGCTAAGTCTTGTTGGGATCCACCGAATCATTGTTGGAGGCCACCAAATAGCTGGTGGTGGTGTGTCCGTCACACACCCTGTCACACGTAGGTTTAGCATTATCGGTCATCTTGGGTGCCCATACTACCTTAGATACATTGACATGACTGCTATGTCAAGCTGACATGTATTCTCCTCCAATATCTCTCGAAATCACGGGCCTACTGCACATTTATTTTGTTTTGGGCCTGCAGCTACAGATGTGTCTTGCTGCATCTGTAGCTGGTGGACCGAATATTTTTTGTTATTGGTACCGGTTCCAATTATGTACGAGTTGGCGGCATAGATGGCAATTGTCTAAGAACGCCCATCTCTGGCAACATTTAAGCCATGTTTGATCTCTATGTCTAAGATAACTAAATTTTTTTTACATTTAATATAATTGAAGAGACTTATTGCATCTTCATTTCATTTCTTTCTCTTTTAACACCACAAAATGCTTGCATTTGTCCTTTCCATTATCCTCAGCTGCAAGAAGCATCCTGTCCAATAAGATGTTTCACCAATAGTATAAATATCATTTGATCAGGGGAATTGATCAACAAAAATAATGAAAAATATATTTATGTACTTGCACTTTATTTATGTACCAAGTCTACTAGTATGAGAATCGATTCTAATTTCTACTGATCTGAGTACCGGTTTCAGATGCAAACGGGCACTGAAAGTCTACCTATATAGTAGCAAAACAGGTTGAAGTATCAAACAAATTCTCATTACTACTGATATCAGTCTCGGTTCGAGTTAATAAAGAATACAAAAAGTATGCCTAGTTCAAGAACCGGTCGCAGTTACGAACCGTTTCTGAATACTAGTAATATTATCATTACCCTAAACCCTTGTTTTTATTACCATCATGGTTATCATTACCATGAAACTTTATCTATTAGAGCCAATTTGATTAATGTAGTCTTGTTAGGCAGCCTTAATTTTGTCCTCCTCATGGACAGTATGAGCAACTAATTCATCAATACTCCACTTATCTTTATGTTGTTGTAAGAGACAACAAGTGCACTATAATTGTTAGGTAATGACAGGATAAAAAGATGAAAAAGGAAAGGACCATCGAAACCCATCTTTAAAGCTTTATTTTTAGCACATGTGTCACACAACAACATGATGTACGCTCTAACACTGCCAACACCATCAATCTTTATATTCAAAAGCTAACGCATTAGTGACATGTATCATTGCCTTTCAGTTTCCCTTCAATAGAGGCAAATATGTCTTAACATTTCCGAAATCAGAGATTGCCCCCTTTATCCTTTCAAAAATCGACCCTTTCAAAATCTTAAGTGACATGCAATTAGTGTGCTCCCACTTAGCAATAAATTCCTTGTAGGGCTTAAGTTTTTCATCATAATTCTCATTGCCAGTAGCAGGAGGTATGGGAACATCACGCTCAAACGCATAGTCAAGCTCAAGAACACCAATAACGATCTTAATATTATTTTTCCATTTGGGGAAGTTGGTTTCATAAAGTTTATCAATTTCACTAACAGCAGAAATGATGTCGTGAGCTGAAATAGAAAAATCTTAGTAGAAATGATTAATTTAAATATGTATGAAAATAAGCATAACATTGGTTTCATTAAAATAATGCATATTAAATGAAATTTTCACATTACCTTTGGATGTAAGTAAAAACTAACACATTAAATAATATTTTCCATTCACCCTTGGGCAGAAGTGAAAATTAACATGAGAAAATATGACATATAATTATTAACAATGTTGGTTAGAAATTAATTACATGTAATAACATTAAAATTATGCATAAATTCACTAAATAGATATTTTGTTGGTTCATTTTAATTTAGAAAATGAACATAATGCATTGAGGAAAATAATGACATAAATTCTTAGACCATTAACAGTGTGATCATTGACATAAGAATATTAGCAAATCTAAAAGACACTAAAAAAATCCTGATGATATCATAATTTTCGCACATGTTGCACACCCCTGTGACGCAATGCATGCAGATATGAAGAAATGGCCAGAAGCGAAAAAAGAAAACCAGCCCGTAATCGCATGCGGCCCAACACCCTTATTCCCGATGCAAGCCCAGACCAATAGGAACTTAACCCTAAGTTTCATTCAATCCCATCTTGAAATCCATAAGGCGGCGGGGGGGGGGGGGGGGGGAGACAATTGCTATTATAGAACTCTTAATATGCGGCTTCGACAGAATATCACTTACAAGATGGGCTTCTTTAAAATAGCACTTTCATCATTGACACACCGTTAAAATAGCATTAGGGGCTAATTTAACTCATTTTGTTTTTTTTTCTATTTCTAGACCACATAAAATGACTCAATTACCTTTACCCCTAAGAGATCAATGAATTCCTTTTCTGCCAACATACAAAAATTGTGGGTCCTCTCGGCAGATCTGTGTTATTTTTCAAACAAAATAGTGGTGGATTCCGGTTCCGACCGCTTTTGTAGACAGGATTACTATGCTATCGCAACCTTTGCTCATCAAGAATGATTTTGTGCTATCACTGGATAATCACACGTACAGGAACGAGCTATCTCTCTGATCACCTCACGAGCCTTCCACAAGATTCATACTGCTAAATTGATCTCGTACAGATGTCTGACCTTCCTCTTCTCACGTTGAAACTGAACCTGATGATGCTAACATCTCAAGTGTTATTTGCTCTTTGGCCAAAACTAACTCTGAAGTCCGTTGAAAAAACTAAACTTGAAGTTTCATCGACACAAAACAACAAAAGTAGCATCATCCTGTCATCTGTTTCCTTCAGATTTACTGACGGCTGAAGCAACTCCGGCTTCAACACAACATAGGGTGACAGAGCAACGGAAGTGCATACACACACAAGATAACGAGCTGACCATCGACCAAAGTTTTCGATCTGCAAGCCGATCATCTTGAGTCTATGCAAGTCTCTATAAGTTTTGGGCCAAATTTTGTCGAGGGGATCTACAGTCTCTATAAGTTGGAAGAAAACAAATTCCTTGATCTTCTAGGTGTAAGGGTAAATCATTCATTCTATGTGGTCTGAAAATAGAAAAAGAAAACAAAATGAGTTAAATTAGTCTGTAATGCTATTTTAACGGTGTGTCAATGTTGAGACTACTGTTTTAAAGAAGCCTATCTTGTAATGGCTATTACGTCGAAGCCGCATATTTAAAGTACTATAATAGTAATTGTCTCGGCGGGGGGAGGGGGGCAATGGAATGTGTGCTTGCGGTGCTGGGCGAGCACACGGGCGCGTGGTGAGGCACGAGGTTGTGGAACGGGCAGCGCGGGCATGAATCCAGGACAACAACAAGCACACAGCGCGACCGTTGATGAATCACGTGGTGTGACCAAAGGCCTGCATGTGAAGGGCGGTGTTCGAAGGCCGCAGCGACACAGGAGGCGCGCGGCGGTGGCTCAGAGGGCCGCACGCGTGCAAGCCACTGTCCCATTGGTGGCGTGGCTTGATGAGGACATGATGGGGCATGGAGGCCCAAGGCAGCATGGTGGGGAAAGTCATGTCAGCGAGCAAATCCAGGCAAGGTAAATCCCATATCCATTGTTTTTACAGTTTTATTAGGACAAGATTCAGTGATTTCAGATTAAAATCGGCCAATTTTGGGGAAATTATTATTAGTGGTTGTTCAGATTAGGGGAAAATGTTGGTTTACAGTAACATTGATGCAAAAACTATCATAATACATATCAGGCGAACAAAACATCCTAAATCCATACTGTACATGCATTTCTATAACAAAATTGGCAATTTTTTGTTGTAATTAGGGTTAAACTAACATGAACAGAGGTATAAACGCATGATTTAGCCCTAATTAACCATAATTACTACTAAACCGAGCCTAAACATCATTTACCTGTATGAAAACCGTGCTTAGGATTCTTGCAGAGACTAGTATGGTGACTGATACCAATGTAAGAACATAATTTGCATAATTACATAGTTGAACATAAACAGTCCTAATTTATTTGCAAGACGTAGGCCATTTGCGATCAAATTCCAACAGCAACAATATTCAACTCAATCTTATCATTTTTAGTGTTTATGTTTTGATGAGGAAAATATCGCCAATAATTTTCCATTTGGGATACCTTGATTGTAGTTAATAATCTTTTACATGAAAGGCAATTAGTAATCAGACGACAAGCCCAAACTCCTCCTGATTGAAGGCATTTCTAGATGATGACGAATGCTAGGAAAAACCTAACACCAGCATGTCCTGAATCCTGATGGACCCCTCCTGAGTGACTCGTCAAAACTCCAACAAAATGAGAAGTTCTAATTTCGCAGACTATGCAGCGACATGCGTATGTGCAAGTTTCATGGTTGTCCGCTCATCATGGAGATACAATCAGAGTTGGAAAAGATCAAAACTACTGTAACAGAATCCAACTCTGATCAGAATATTATTCTAACTATGCTACAAGAGAGTCCTTGTTGCTTAGCACGCCCCCTAAATCGGAAACTTCAGCCACTGGACAAGTTGAGATTGATCTGAAAACTCTTAAATTGTCGTCCACCCAAGGCTTTAGTGAAACCATCAACAACTTGATCTTCAGATGATATATGTCTAATTTCCAGGAGCTTCTTGTGCACTCTTTCTCGTACAAAATGATAATCAACCTCGATATGCTTTGTACGTGCATGGAACACAGGATTAGCCGATAAATAAGTTGCTCGAATATTATCACACCATAAGACTGCTGAAGAGGGTTGTGGTACAGCCAATTCTTGAAGCAAAGACTGTACCCAAGTGATCTCAGCAGTTCCATTAGCTACTGTTTTATATTTTGCTTCAGTACCGTTGCTTGTTTCCTTGAGCTCCACGAAATAAAGTTTGGTCCAAAATATACTACAAAACCCCCTGTTGAAGTCTGTCATCCGAGCATTCGGCCCAATCAACATCTGAGAAAGTACTTACAAGTAGAGATTTTGATGGTGTGAAGGTGAGCCCAAGATGAAGATTATTGTCCAAGAATCTCAAAATCTATTTTACAGCTGTCCAGTGTAGAGTGGTGGAGGCTTTTGAAGAAACTGACACACCTTGTTGACTGAATAAGCTATATTTGGTCAGGTTATAGTTAAATACTGAAGAGCTCTCACTATGCTTCGATAATTAGTAACATCATCTAGATCAAGAGGAGTACCTTTGAATCTTGACAACTTAACAGCCGAGGGAGTTGCCACAGGTTTGCAATTTTTCATGCCTGCTCGAGCAAGCAAGTCTGAAGCATATTTTCCTTGCGACAAAGCAAGCCCTTTGCTGGTTCTGGTTACTTCAATACCCAAGAAAAAATGAAGATCTCCAAGGTCTTTTAACGCGAACTCAGTTTGTGAACCAGCCAGCAAGGTATCTACAGCCTTCAGACAGGAGCTGACTAGTATAATATCATCCATGTAAATAAGTAGATATATGGTTACCTCATTTTTCATGTAGAAGAAGAGAGATGTATCTGTTTTAGATGCTGTGAAGCCAAGCCTTACCAGCTTATTGCTCAATCGAGAATACCAGGCACGTGGAGCCCGTTTTAGACCATAAATTGCCTTGTCAAGCTTACACAGAAAATGTGGATTCTTCTTGTCAAGATACCCAGGAGGTTGACGCATATACACATCCTCTTCCAAAATGCCATGAAGAAACACATTTTTCACATCTAGTTGCCGAATAAACCAATTTCTTATAACTGCTAGGGAGAGAATAAGCCGTATAGTTGCCACTTTTACGACAGGGCTGAATGCTTCTTCATAGTCGATGTCATACCTTTGCTTAAATCCTTTCGCTACCAACCTAGCTTTGTATCAATCAACAGAGCCATCAGCTCGTCTTTTTACTTTATAAACCCATTTTGGATCAATAACGTTGATCCTGGCCTGGGAGGTACTAAATGCCACGTTTAATTCTTCATGAGTGTCATGTACTCATCATCCATAGTTGAGCGCCATTTTTCGTCTAACAAAGCTTCTCTCCAATCTGATGGTTCACTAGTGGAAAGCATCCCATATTTTACCTTCCCTCCTTTTGCTTCATATCTTACTGTTCCATTAGTAGGAATACGTGGCTGCCAAATACCTTAGGATAATCTGGTACGAGACCTGAGTTCATCTGAAGCAGCAGGTGGTTCTGGATCAAGTAAATAATCAGCAGGGATTAATGTCTGATTTGAATCATACCGAGTTGCTGCATGGTCTCTAGCCAAGAAGATCCACTTTCCCCACGCTGCTCAGAGACACATCACGCAGGCACCGAATTCGAGACAGATTCAGTTGGTGGAATTTGCTCGCGTTGGGCCGAGTCGCATCGCTCAGTCCCATGCCCCGATCCCGAGGCTGATCTGATCGGCGCGCGCGTTGTAACACCCATATTTTATGTACAAAAATTTGCTCAAACCCTTGATCATTGTAACATGCATTTTTGGGTGAATTTTGATGTTCAAACGAGTAGCAAACGTTCAAATTTGAATTTGAATTCAAATCAAAAGAAAAGAAATGGAAAAAGAAAAAGAAAAAGACTTAAACCCCTCCCTGGGCCGAATTTCCCTCCCCTGGCCCATTTCCCCTCCTCTCTCCCGCGGCCCAGCCAGCCTCTCCCCCTCTCTCCCTCTCTCTGCCGGGCGGGGCCCACCTGTCATCACCTCCAGGGCGCAACCGTCGCCTTCCCTCTTCCCGCGTCGCGCGTGCAACCGCCACCCCGCGCCCACTTCCCCCCCTCCCTCGGAACCACTCTCCCGCTCCACTTTCGGCCGAGCGCCACAACCGCACACCCCCCCCCCCCCCCCCGACACGCTTAAGAGGAGCCGGCGTCCCATTTTCCCCCTCACCCGAGCCTCCCTGGAACCCTAGACCTTCATCGTCGGTGAGTCACCTCGGCGCTCGCGTTCCCGTCGCCGTAGCCCCCCTCCTCCCCATTTTCTTGGCCTGTCGTGATCGCCGCTTCACCAGGGACACGTTGGACGTGTTGGCTTGGGTAGATCACCACTGCATCGGCATCTTCGCCGAACTCCGGCGAGCTCACCCGCCTCCGACCGTCGCCGACGCTCTCCACTCTTGCCCAAGTCCAATCAAGCCCTCCGGTGAGCTCCCTCGATCTCCCCCTTCATTTCCATGCGCTTAAATCCGTGAATTGTGCACTATTTCGTGTTACCGGGTTAGCTCCGGCGACCTCGCCGCCGTACGCCGCCGTGCGACGCCGCGCAGGGCGCTGGCGCCGGCCGAGGGTCGACGTGGCCGCTTCCCTGCCGTTCATTTCCGGCCAACGGCCACGATTAGAAGATCATAACGTTTCGGTTAATAAAATCCCAGCCATCCATTTAAGATCCAACGGCCCACATTGAATCCCCTTTTCCCGCCGCCGGAATTGCACCCAGGCCCCTGGAAACTTAGTTGCTACCCCCTGTGCTTCTCGGTAATTCGAATCTAGCCCCCAGGATTCACAGACTAGTCCCTGGAACCCTAAAAAATGGTTTTAATCATTTAATTAAGCATTCTAACCCCTATAATTTTGTAGAATAATGTATTTGGACCCTGTACAGTGTAGAAAACTATTCATTTAGCCCCTGGACTTTTATTGAGTTGCTGAATAGGGTTTTTAATTGTATTTGAGGTATAGAAATTAGATAAAAATGGTAATTAAGTGTAGGAATGTTATGAAAAATTGTTATAATCTATTTTATGCTGTGAATTAATAGTAGTGTTCAGATAAAATATAGTTGGTCCATGGAATATTTATTATAAATGTTTCAAAATACATTTTTGCTATAGAAAATTCAATAAAAATGATTTTAGGCTATAATAAAATCCCAAAATTGTAGGAAAAATATAAAATGCATACTTTGGCCATGTTAAGTGATAAATACCTCGTAGGGACGCATTAGTGTAGGATTTTGTGCTTATGTGTATGTGTGATGTATTGTTTTGTGTGCCTTTACTTATTTAGCTTTATTCTATTCTTGCCATGCTTGGGCATATGTCTAGAGTCGTATTACGACCCTAATCTTAACCTCCAAGACCAGGACTTCGATAACACTCAAGTCTTCAACGAAGGCAAGTGCCCTTGACCATCTTGTACCTATTTTAGGAATTTAGCTAGTTGCATGCTAATTAAATTGATGTCCTACTTCATGTTTACATGCCCTGTTCCTTACTATTCCTTGTTACCTGAAATGGGGTGGGAAGTAGATAGGCTTTATTTATGCTTAGCCATGCTTAGATGTTGGGATTGGGATTTCATACAAATGTTCTATGCTTAACTTTATGGTTACTTTAATTTGGTGATGAATATACATAATGCTAGTGGATAGGAATCTTGTGGTTGGTTAGTATTGGTATGGTGCAGTTTGCACGAGACCCGGGATTGGGGTTTGTCACCACCGGATTCTAAGGACCGGTTTATGGAGGAAGCCACTAAGCTTTACAGTACCACCACGAGACTGAGATGGGGCAGCTTGGTCAATTAATTAGGTTTCTCCCGATGAACTGCTAGTGGTTGGATGGTGCGGGGAATGAGGCGGGTGATCTGCTCTTGGAACCGCAAGGCTCAAGAGGGGGCTTTGGGGTGGAGGGTTACTCCGAGAATCCTCAGTGGTGGAAACCTTAGAGGGCTAGCACTAGTCGGGAGTACCTTTGTAAAGACCATGTGGTGATCTCCTGGCCTCACACCAAAGGAAGTGTGTAATGTGGTTAGCTACCACGGGCATTCAGGGAGGTTCACTTAGTCCACCTGGTAACAGGGGATGAAATCACTGCTTGTGGGGAAAGGGTACACTCTCTGCAAAGATTTGGTAAAACTGTCATGACAGCCGTGCTCACGGACAAGAGCGGCTTGGGGCCAGTTCATAATTAGTCTATGGTTGGGAAATGATGGTTCATTATGATTCAAGTACTTTCATTATCATTAATCATGTGTTGATCATTTATTGAATTATGATATTGATAATTGGACGCTAAGGATAGGTTCTAAGCATAGTGCTAAGCCATATTTGGCCTTTCCTTGCTCTAGCAAATCATGTCATTCTCTTCCCGCACTTGTTGAGTACTCTATGTACTCAAGCGTTTAATTTTCCATTAGAATATGAAGAAGAAGAAGCTGCACCGGATAATTTCTTCGTCAATCCGGAGGACTTGGTCTAGGCTGGCGACCATACGCGCAATGGCTGCCTGTGGAGATGAAGCCCCGCCTTCCTATCTTGCTTTCTGTAGTAATGAACTATTTAGTGTTGTAATAGTTGTGGTTTGTATTTGTAGACCTTCGGGTCATACGGTAAGACTATTTATGTAATCGAACATGGCAATGTAATGGTATTTCACTTTCGTCGACGCATGTATGATTCAACTGATCTTGGCGTACATGTGATTAGCGTCTGTTCATCTTTACGATGACCGGGCGTGACAAAGTGGTATCAGAGCCGTGTTGCCCGTAGGACGCAAGCCTAGTTAGAGATGGCCGAAAATTAAGGACTATACTATTTTCTTATGAAATAGTATTTCCAAAATTTTGTGCTCTCTATCTCAAACCTTGTGCTTCTTATCTTGCTGTGCTATTTGCTTTATTCTAATTTAATTTATGGATTATTAATCTCACTCTCTTCTTTTCAAATGTTTGTAGATGGCGCGAACCAAGCAGACGGCTCGTAAGTCGATTGGGGGTCGTGTTCCACGCCACGCTCTAGCCAGTCGCTCCGCACCCTACACCCCAGGAGGGAGACGACGCTGTTCTCCACTGGGAGTGCTGCTTCGAGGATGCGGGTCCGTCTTCGCTCTCTTCTTCGAGCTGCGGGGTACCCTGAGTACCGTGTTCGCCTAGTCTACCACACCACTAGGGTCTTTGCACCCTACACTGGTGGACTAGAGTGGAGTTCTCAGCTGGCCGTCTACTACGACTCAGAGCTGCTGCACTCTCACTTCTCTCCGGCCTGGAGGAGCTCCCAGCGTGCGGCTGAGGAGAACGCCACGTGGGAGGCGACTACCTACTGGAGCCACGCCCACATGTTCCTTCTTGGGTGCACGGAGCACGCGTACACCCCTCAGCGCCCTAGTGGCACGGCCGCCTTCACTGGACGTGACGTCGAGGGGCACTTGACTCACCCCAGTGCGAGAGGCTGGTGGACGACGTTGTGGAGTTGTCTTCGCGACTCCAGCATTGTCAGCAGGAGCTACAGGACAGCAGGGACCTGGTTGACCACTACGAGCGACTTCGCCGACGCTACGCGAGGATCACTGCAGCTGATCCTAACTCTCCTCAGTACGCTTCGGACGTGGAGCCTTGGGACCCGAACTCTCCGGACCGCCGCATGAACTCCCCCGAGAACTCAAGAGAAGACTCAGAAGAAGAAGACCCGGAGATGGAGGTTGAGGAGGACTCCGACGAGTAGGAGTGGACTCGTTTCCCCGCTGGACGACTTAGGACAGTTATCCTTAGTTTGTAGGAGCGTGTAGCTACGCCCTCCCTAGTCTTGAGTTGTGTCGTTTATGATGTTATGCTACTAGTTTGCTTTATGTTGTTTGTGTGTGCGACATGAGTTGTGGAATGCCTCGGCATCCTGTCCACATCCATGTCATTTGTATATAGGCTTGTTAGTGTGTCGTGCGAGTTGTGGAATGCGTTAGCATCTTGTCCACATCCGCACTAGTTGGTTAATGAATTTGCTTGCTTTATATATATGTGTCTCCCTTGATGCATGTAGTTGGGACCGTCGCCATAGCGTACCCTTCTATATCTTATCTATTGTTCTAAAATTTCAATTCTTCCCTACACAGATGTCTGGAAGAGGTAGAGGTAGAGGTCGTGGAAGGGGGCTGTGCCCCAAGATGAAGGACTTGGAGGTGTCCCCGGATGGAATGCAAGGGGTGCTCGAGGAGCCCCAGCCTCTCAACAAATGCAACAGATGATGGCTCTTCAGACTCAGTTACTTAACAACCTCACCCAAATTGTCACCAACCTGCAGCAAGCCCCACCACCACCACCCCCTCAATACAACTTTCCACCACCACCACCTTTCCCGCCTAGGTCCTTTCTAAGGGACTTCCTCAACACTCACCCACCCACTTTTGCCACCGTTACTGAACCGATGGAGGCCGAGGATTGGCTCCGTACCGTTGAAAGCAAGCTGAGGCTTATCCACTGTGAAGGAAGGGAGAAGGTGCTACTAGCCTCCCATCAACTCCAAGGGCCAGCAGCTGACTGGTGGACCGCCTTCACCGAAGCCCACCAGGACCCGGAAAATATTACATGGGAAGAATTCCGAACCAACTTCCGTAATCACTTCGTACCTGAAGGAGAGATACAAGCCAGGCGTGAAGAGTTCCTGATGCTAAAGCAAGGCCGTATGACTGTGAGGGCCTACCTAAATGCCTTCACCCAGCTATCCCGCTATGCTCCAACCGATGTGGACACCGACTCCAAGAAACAATTCCGCTTCAAGAATGGGTTGGACAAGGAGTTAAAATTCGCCATGTCTTCCAGCGACTACGGCGACTTTCAGAAGCTGCTTGACAAAGCTTTTGAAGTGGAGAGGACTAAGAAGGAACTAGATGATGAAGAAAGAAAAAGGAAGTTGACTATGGCACATGCCTCTAGCAGCAATGTGCGCCCCCATCTTAACCCTCCGCCTGCAAACCAAATGACTCGTCCCATGAACTACTCGGGACAGAGGTTTCCAAACTCCAACTACAGGCCACCCACTCCCTACAACCACCAAATGCGCCAGCAGCAGCAGCAACAGCAGCAGCCACCACGCCAGCCAATGCAACCCCCACGTCAGCAGATGCAGCCACCCCGCCCTTCAGCTCCAGCTAACCGTCCAAACGGCCAACCCCCAAGAAACCAATCAGGAGGCAACAACGGCCCAAATAATGCTGCGGGAGTACAATGCTACAAGTGCGGAGAATGGGGACACTATGCCAGCAGTTGTCCAAAGAAGCAACAGAACCCATCTGGTCGTGTCAACCATGTGACTCTGGAACAAGCACAGGAAGCGCCTGATGTGGTGATCGGTATGTTTTCTGTTAACTCCCACCCCGCCACCATATTGTTTGATTCGGGTGCTACACATTCATTTATATCCAAGGATTTCATAAAGAAGCATGACATGGTAGTTACATTCTTGAATGGGCCATTATTGATAAACTCTCCTGGAGGAGAGATGGTGGCAAGGCATCTATGCCGAAAAGTGAGTATAAACATAAGGGGGGTAGTCTTTTGGGCCAACCTAATAGTGTTGGACTCACAAGGATTAGATATCATTCTGGGAATGGAATGGTTGACGAAGAATCAAGGAGTAATTCATTGTGCAACTAGAACAGTCTGCTTAACACACTCGGATGGCACTATAGTGGAGTTCAAGCCAGATCAGACAAAAGAAGCAGTAGTGCAAGTCAACCATCTTGAGAGTACCAAAGATATCAGGGTTGTGAAGGAATTTCCGGATGTATTCCCAGATGACCTGCCAGGTATGCCCCCTGATCGAGAGATTGAATTTATCATTGAATTAGTGCCTGGAACGGCCCCAATATATAAGAGGCCATATAGAATGGATGCTAAACAATTAGCTGAACTAAAGGATCATATTGAGGAACTATTGGCAAAAGGATATATTCGTCCTAGCTCATCGCCTTGGGGAGCACCAGTTATATTTGTACCTAAGAAGGATGGAACTCAAAGGCTGTGCATGGACTACCGTGCTTTAAATGAGGTAACAATCAAGAATAAATATCCACTACCAAGGATTGAAGATTTGTTTGATCAGTTAAGAGGAGAATGTGTGTTCTCCAAGATTGATCTTTGTTCGGGCTACCATCAACTGAAGATTAGGCCGTCGGATATTCCCAAGACGGCATTTGTCTCTCGGTATGGATTATATGAGTATACAGTTATGTCATTTGGATTGACCAATGCTCCGACATATTTTATGTATCTTATGAACAAGGTATTCATGGAGTACTTGGACAAGTTTGTAGTGGTATTCATCGATGATATACTCATCTACTCCAAGACTGAAGAAGAGCATGAGGAGCACCTCAGGATGGCCCTACAGAAGCTTCGCCAACATCAACTGTATGCCAAACTTAGTAAGTGTGAGTTTTGGCTAAAGGAGGTATCATTTTTGGGACATGTCATATCCGAAGGAGGTATAGCAGTGGATCCAGGCAAAGTGGCCGATGTTCTAAAGTGGGAAACACCTGAGAGTGTACATGATATACGGAGGTTCTTAGGTATGGCTGGTTATTACCGTCGATTCATCGAGGGATTTTCAAAGATCTCTCGACCACTAACCAAGTTGCTTGAGAAAGGAGTTGCGTTCAAGTGGACCCCCGAATGTGAAGTAAGTTTCGCCGAATTGAAGAAGAGGTTGACCAGTGCACCGGTATTGGTGATGCCTGATATGCAGAAGGAGTTTGTGGTCTATTGTGATGCATCTGGTCATGGTTTAGGATGCGTCTTAATGCAAGGAGGACATGTTGTGGCCTATGCTTCAAGACAGCTTCGGAAACATGAGAGGAACTATCCAACACATGATTTGGAATTGACAGCTGTTGTTCATGCTTTGAAGATATGGAGACACAACTTGATGGGAAAAAGGACTGAGATATACACAGATCACAAGAGCTTGAAATACATATTCACACAACCAGATCTTAATCTCAGGCAACGTCGTTGGTTGGAGTTAATAAATGATTTTGATGTGGGAATCAATTACCATCCAGGCAAGGCTAATGTGGTCACCGATGCTCTAAGCAGGAAGGGACAAAGCAATAACTTGTCAGTACAAGCTCTCCAACCCTAGCTATGTGAAGAGTTTGCAAGGTTAAATCTATGTCTGGTGTCTAGCACTGAAGCAGTTTCTATGGAAGTGGACTCAACCCTTGAGCGTGATATACGAGAAGGGCAAAAGAATGATGAGAAGGTCAAGGAGATCAAGCAATTGATGAAGAAAGGGAAAGCTCCGAACTTTAGAGAGGATGAACAAGGAACCTTATGGCTTGGAAAGAGGATTTGTGTTCCAGATGTCAAGGAGATTAAAGAGTTGATATTAAGAGAAGCTCATGACTCATCATACTCCATTCATCCCGGAAGCACAAAGATGTATCAAGACCTTAAAGATCGATATTGGTGGCATGGAATGAAACGGGATGTAGCCGAATATGTGGCCATATGTGATACATGTCAATTGATTAAGGCAGAACATCAAAGACCAGCAGGGTTATTGCAACCAATCAAAGTGCCAGAATGGAAGTGGGAAGAAATTAGTATGGATTTCATTGTGGGACTACCAAGAACACAGTCTGGATATGATTCTATATGGGTTATTGTGGACCGTCTAACGAAAGTGGCTCACTTTATTCCTGTGAAAGAGACCTACAAAGGTCCCAAGTTGACGGAACTGTACATCTCCAGGATTGTATGCTTACATGGAGTTCCTAAGAAGATCATTTCAGACAGAGGCACCCAATTCACCTCAAGATTCTGGCAGAAGTTGCATGAATCAATGGATACCCGTCTGAACTTTAGTTCGGCGTATCATCCTCAAACTGATGGTCAAACTGAACGCACCAACCAAATATTGGAAGACATGTTAAGAGCGTGTGCTCTAAAGAATAGCAAAAGTTGGGACAAGAATCTGCCGTATGCCGAATTCTCTTACAACAACAGTTATCAAGCCAGTTTGAAGATGTCTCCTTTTGAAGCATTGTATGGGCGAAAATGTAGAACACCGTTGTTTTGGAATCAAACTGGGGAAAGTCAAGTCTTTGGGCCTGACGTATTACAAGAGGCTGAAAGACAAGTACAAGAAATTCGGAAGAATCTAAAGGCAGCTCAAACAAGACAGAAGAGTTACGCGGATACTCGAAGACGTGATCTCACATTTGAAGTTGGTGATTATGTGTACTTGAAGGTGTCACCTATGAGAGGATTGAGAAGATTCAAAGTAAGAGGCAAGTTGTCACCCCGTTACATTGGTCCGTTCAAGATACTGGAACGACGTGGTGAAGTGGCTTATCAGCTTGAGCTTCCGCCACACCTTGCATATGTGCACAATGTGTTCCATGTGTCGCAGCTTAAGAAGTGCCTAAGGGTGCCTGAAGAGCAATTGCCAATGGAAGCAGTGGATGTACAAGAAGATTTGTCTTATGTGGAGCAGCCTGTCAAGATACTTGAGACACTGGAAAAGATCACAAGAAACAAAGTCATTCCCATGTGTAAAGTGCAATGGAAGCATCATTCAGAGGCAGAAGCAACATGGGAAAGAGAAGAAACTCTCAAGGCCGAATTTCCTCATTTATTCTCTTAGGACGTCCGAATCCGAGGGCGAGATTCCTTTTAAGGGGGGTAGAGTTGTAACACCCATATTTTATGTACAAAAATTTGCTCAAACCCTTGATCATTGTAACATGCATTTTTGGGTGAATTTTGATGTTCAAACGAGTAGCAAACGTTCAAATTTGAATTTGAATTCAAATCAAAAGAAAAGAAATGGAAAAAGAAAAAGAAAAAGACTTAAACCCCTCCCTGGGCCGAATTTCCCTCCCCTGGCCCATTTCCCCTCCTCTCTCCTGCGGCCCAGCCAGCCTCTCCCCCTCTCTCCCTCTCTCTGCCGGGCGGGGCCCGCCTGTCATCACCTCCAGGGCGCAACCGTCGCCTTCCCTCTTCCCGCGTCGCGCGTGCAACCGCCACCCCGCGCCCACTTCCCCCCCTCCCTCGGAACCACTCTCCCGCTCCACTTTCGGCCGAGCGCCACAACCGCACACCCCCCCTACACGCTTAAGAGGAGCCGGCGTCCCATTTTCCCCCTCACCCGAGCCTCCCCGGAACCCTAGACCTTCATCGTCGGTGAGTCACCTCGGCGCTCGCGTTCCCGTCGCCGTAGCCCCCCTCCTCCCCATTTTCTTGGCCTGTCGTGATCGCCGCTTCACCAGGGACACATTGGACGTGTTGGCTTGGGTAGATCACCACTGTATCGGCATCTTCGTCGAACTCCGGCGAGCTCACCCGCCTCCGACCGTCGCCGACGCTCTCCACTCTTGCCCAAGTCCAATCAAGCCCTCCAGTGAGCTCCCTCGATCTCCCCCTTCATTTCCATGCGCTTAAATCCGTGAATTGTGCACTATTTCGTGTTACCGGGTTAGCTCCGGCGACCTCGCCGCCGTGCGCCGCCGTGCGATGCCGCGCAGGGCGCTGGCGCCGGCCGAGGGTCGACGTGGCCGCTTCCCTGCCGTCCATTTCCGGCCAACGGCCACGATTACAAGATCATAACGTTTCGGTTAATAAAATCCCAGCCATCCATTTAAGATCCAACGGCCCACGTTGAATCCCCTTTTCCCGCCGCTGGAGTTGCACCCAGGCCCCTGGAAACTTAGTTGCTACCCCCTGTGCTTCTCGGTAATTCGAATCTAGCCCCCAGGATTCACAGACTAGTCCCTGGAACCCTAAAAATTGGTTTTAATCATTTAATTAAGCATTCTAACCCCTGTAATTTTGTAGAATAATGTATTTGGACCCTGTACAGTGTAGAAAACTATTCATTTGGCCCCTGGACTTTTATTTAGTTGCTGAATAGGGTTTTTAATTGTATTTGAGGTATAGAAATTAGATAAAAATGGTAATTAAGTGTAGGAATGTTATGAAAATTGTTATAATCTATTTTATGCTGTGAATTAATAGTAGTGTTCAGATAAAATATAGTTGGTCCATGGAATATTTATTATAAATGTTTTAAAATACATTTTTGCTATAGAAAATTCAATAAAAATGATTTTAGGCTATAATAAAATCCCAAAATTGTAGGAAAAATATAAAATGCATACTTTGGCCATGTGAAGTGATAAATACCTCGTAGGGACGCATTAGTGTAGGATTTTGTGCTTATGTGTATGTGTGATGTATTGTTTTGCGTGCCTTTACTTATTTAGCTTTATTCTATTCTTGCCATGCTTGGGCATATGTCTAGAGTCGTATTACGACCCTAATCTTAACCTCCAAGACCAGGACTTCGATAACACTCAAGTCTTCAACGAAGGCAAGTGCCCTTGACCATCTTGTACCTATTTTAGGAATTTAGCTAGTTGCATGCTAATTAAATTGATGTCCTACTTCATGTTTACATGCCCTGTTCCTTACTATTCCTTGTTACCTGAAATGGGGTGGGAAGTAGATAGGCTTTATTTATGCTTAGCCATGCTTAGATGTTGGGATTGGGATTTTATACAAATGTTCTATGCTTAACTTTATGGTTACTTTAATTTGGTGATGAATATACATAATGCTAGTGGATAGGAATCTGGTTGTTGGTTAGTATTGGTATGGTGCAGTTTGCACGAGACCCGGGATTGGGGTTTGTCACCACCGGATTCTAAGGACCGGTTTATGGAGGAAGCCACTAGGCTTTACAGTACCACCACGAGACCGAGATGGGGCAGCTTGGTCAATTAATTAGGTTTCTCCCGATGAACTGCTAGTGGTTGGATGGTGCGGGGAATGAGGCGGGTGATCTGCTCTTGGAACCGCAAGGCTCAAGAGGGGGCTCTGGGGCGGAGGGTTACTCCAAGAATCCTCAGTGGTGGAAACCTTAGAGGGCTAGCACTAGTCGGGAGTACCTTTGTAAAGACCATGTGGTGATCTCCTGGCCTCACACCAAAGGAAGTGTGTAATGTGGTTAGCTACCACGGGCATTCAGGGAGGTTCACTTAGTCCACCTGGTAACAGGGGATGAAATCACTGCTTGTGGGGAAAGGGTACACTCTCTGCAGAGATTTGGTAAAACTGTCATGACAGCCGTGCTCACGGACAAGAGCGGCTTGGGGCCAGTTCATAATTAGTCTATGGTTGGGAAATGATGGTTCATTATGATTCAAGTACTTTCATTATCATTAATCATGTGTTGATCATTTATTGAATTATGATATTGATAATTGGAAGCTAAGGATAGGATCTAAGCATAGTGCTAAGCCATATTTGGCCTTTCCTTGCTCTAGCCAATCATGTCATTCTCTTCCCGCACTTGCTGAGTACTCTATGTACTCAAGCGTTTAATTTTCCATTAGAATATGAAGAAGAAGAAGCTGCACCGGAGAATTTCTTCGTCAATCCGGAGGACTTGGTCTAGGCTGGCGACCATACGCGCAACGGCTGCCTGTGGAGATGAAGCCCCGCCTTCCTATCTTGCTTTATGTAGTAATGAACTATTTAGTGTTGTAATAGTTGTGGTTTGTATTTGTAGACCTTCGGGTCATACGGTAAGACTATTTATGTAATCGAACATGGCAATGTAATGGTATTTCACTTTCGTCGATGCATGTACGATTCAACTGATCCTGGCGTACATGTGATTAGCGTCTGTTCATCTTTACGATGACCGGGCGTGACACGCGTCGAGATTGTCTGACGCCGACAGAAGCTCGGAGAATCAATCTCATTTTCAGCACCAGTTTTGTTGCTATTATTATCTCTTCCGAGGCTGATTTCTAGGTCATTTTGAATCAAATTTTCACTGGATTCTTCTTGAGCCTGCACCACATTATTCTCAGAAATCACGTCAGGAGGGTTGGCACGAGAATCATCCAAATTAGCATGTTCTATTATACCCCTCTGTAATTCACTTGGATTTAGGAGAAACGTTGGAAGAAGGTGGATTTCAGTTTTCAAGGAAGCACCGGCATTTGCATTTAGTTTGGAGAAGGGAAAGACTGTCTTTATCCAAGGTCACATCCCTAGAAATATACACTCTACCAGTCGACATGTCTAAACACTTGTATCCTTTGTGAATATTGCTATAACCAAGAAATATGCATTGTTCGGATCTGAATTGAAGTTTGTGTTGATTGTAAGGCCTAAGGTTAGGCCAGCAGACACAACCAAACATTCTTAAGGCTAGATAGTCTGGTTTTTCTTTGTATAGACGCTCAAGAGGTGTTTCATAGGATAGTATGTGGGATGGTGTTCTGTTTATCAAATAGGCAGCGGTTAAGAAGGCTTCATCCCAAAATTTTAACGGCATGAAAGCTTGAGCTAGGATGGAAAGACCCACTTCAACGATGTGCCTATGCTTAAGCTCAATCAATCCATTTTTTTGATGAGCGTACGGAGAAGACACAAGATGGGTAATCCCCATCCTTTGAAAGAAAGTGTTGAGTTTCTGGTATCCCCCCCCCCCCCCGTCAGTCTGGATTGCTTTTATTTTCTTGTCAAATATATGTTCGACTAATTGCTCGAATGTCAAGAACACATGGAATACTTCGGAATTCTTTTTCAAAAGATAGACTCATGTATATCAACTATAGCAATCGAAAAAACATACATAATATTTGTGCCTTCCTATTGACTGAAGAGGGGCAGGACCCCACACATCTGAATAGATAAGCTCTAAGGGTGTACTAGAAGTATTATGAGACTATTGATATGGGAGATGATGGCTCTTAGCTTTTTGACACGAATCACAAACTAGGTCTGGTTCAGACATAGTTCAGACCCTTTATTAACAAAGATACTATTCCTAGAAAGAACCTTTTGGACAATGGGTGATAAGGGGTGGCCAAGACGTTTATGCCAAAGGCTTGGTGAGCCTTTGATGGTACTGAGTAATTGTCTTGCACAAAACGGAATAGGATATAGACCATCAATGCATCTGCCGGTAAGTAGAATTCTCTTTGTAGCCCGGTCCTTAACATAGAAAAAATCAGGGTGAAATTCAACAAAGGCATTATTGTCAGTGGTAAGCCGGTGAATAGAAACTAGGCTTTTCTTTGCATTGGTACTCTAAGGACATTATTGAGTTGTAAATTATGAAAGGGTGTATAAAAAGAAGCATGCCCAATATGTGTGATTCTCATACCTATCCCACTGGCGGTTTGAACTTGATCATGACCCTCATACTTTTCTTTTGTTGTGAGTTTGTCCAATTCTCCCGTTATATGGTCGATGGCTCTAGTATCCGAATACCAATTAGTATCAACACCATATGAAGGAGTCGTGGAAGACCCAGCAAAGCTCCTTTGCAAATTATCCTTAGAGATATTTCCTGAAAAATTTCTATCAAAACAGCGGCGACATGTTTGAACAGCATGTCCCTTATATCCACAAAGTTGGTACGTGACTCTTGGTCTTTCATCTCCTCTTCCACCACGACCTCCTCTATTATCAAATCGACCACGAGATGTTCTGCCACCACGGCCACGACCACGCCCTCTTCCACGGAAGGTGGTGTTTGCTGAGGAGGTGAATTGTTGATCATTATTTTGATAATCTAATCTTGCTTCATAGGACAATAGCTGATCATAGAGCTCGCTAATTTTGAGATCCACTTGTCGAGTCATAGCTGATACAAACGGGTTGTAGTCAGCATCCAATCCAGTAAGGATGTAGGATATAATCTCCTCCTCTTCAATTGGTTTACCAGCTGCCGCAAGTTCATCTGCATATGCGGTCATCTTTGAAAATATGCAGTCGCAGTTTGATCTCCCTTTTTTCCCTGGCCAGTTGAGATCAAATTTGAATTATGCGAGATTTAGAGACCGAAGAGAACATACTCATGAGACAGTTCCAGACCTTATTGGCTGTTTCAAAACGAACCACTTGTGATATGGCCTCCTTTGACAAGGTTGGATTTAGATAGTCAAGCACAATCTGATCTTGTGCAATCCACTGGGCATATTCAGGATTATCAATCTCTTCCCTGCTCTTGTCACTTCTTTCGATGGTAATCTTCCTAGGAGGCACAACTTTGGTTCCATCAAGGTAACCTGTCAATTGTGTACCACGCACAGCCGGCAAAACTTGAGCCTTCCAAACCAGAAAATTTTCTCTGGTTAACTTTTCAGACATAGGGTGCCCAATAATTTGCATAGGAGCAAGACTTGGTGCTGAGGATGCGGTTCCAGACATTGCTGATCGCCACAAAGGAGCAGGAACTGATATAAGATTCTTGTCGTCGAGATACTCGACGGATTCTGACGAAATGTCGACAACTAGATGGAAATAGAAGAGGTAGCTCTCAATACCATGTGAAAAACAGATTAAGACGCGATGCCCTACCGGTTCTATTCTACTCATATATATATATATATATATATATATATATATATATATATATATATATATATATATATATATATATATATATATATATAGCCTGGTGTTGTGTACAAATATGGAGATACAATCAGAGTCGGAAAAGATATAAACTACCGTAACAGAATCCAACTCTGATCAGAATATTATACTAACTATGCGTACAAGAGAGTCCTTGTTGCTTAACAAAAACAACTTATTTGAAAAGCTAGGGAAGAACAACTTATACTTATATCCTGTCTTTGTTTCATAAATTCTGAGAAATAACTGAATCAATAAGCTGCTAGGAAGTCCATTGTTTGGCACAACTTCTGTTTATTTCTGTAAGAAACTGTGTCAGAAGTTAATTGTGTCAAACATAGTCTCCTATACGGTAGAAAACGCAGTTTTATCTTTTTATTATTGAATACGTTAGTTTAGGGTTTTTGTATAGCAAGATTGTATAATTCCCCCCTTCTGTAATGTTGTAATCTCAGCTTTTGAGTGAAATGTGGTAGACGTCAAGGTATGGATCCACAACGGTCGTCAAGAACACTTGTGCAGTGAAAATGTTATGTTTTTCATAAGTCAGAGTCAGTCATCCAGATCTACATGAATCTAACTGATAAAAAATGTAAAGAAAAAATATAAAAACAATTTAGTTCTACTTTTAAAGTAACTCGAATATTTCCTAAATAAAAGGAATAAGCATGAACAAAGCTACACGCAAGAGGTTAGGCCCCGGTGTTTACTGATGAGCCTTCCATGTCACGTGAGGCATCGGCAACCGTGCACGCTCTTTGGCGTGCATCCCGGTCTGTCCCGAATTCACCAGCAAAAGTGACGAATGCTTTCTGTTTCTGGTGTGCAGGTGCAGCTTCTGTCCTGTAGTCGTCACAAAGCCACGTCATCCTTCGGACTCATGCTTGCTTTTCTATCAGTGGCCTTGCGTTTTTCACCAGGATTTCATGCTCTTTTACGACCATAACTTTGGATATTTGATTCATCATTTGTTCTTTGAATATTTTGTGAACTTGATGGTCCATTTAGACATATTGCCATAATCCTTGCCATTTTTCTCCATCCACTTATGGACTTCTTTGCTGTTATCCACTCATTCACGCATAATCCTTTTTCTTCTTCATCCTTACCATTTGATCATTAGCACAGTGGTAATCCATGTATCTCTATCTTTATGATTATTATGACCAATAAGTGATCTTCCTAGATAACCTCAGTCTTATGAAGGGAATACTCCTAGGAATGCTTTATGAACCAGCCATACCTTCCCTTTGATTCCTCCTAGTACTTAATTTCCTTTGCATTCATAAGCTAATTCGATTCTTAAATCATTAAGTAAATTTTCTATGCATGTTCATATCGATAGGATTCATGATGAGGAAGATCCGTGAGGAGCACAACTCGGAGGAGAAGGATGACCGTGGATACCACAGCAAGAACAAGATTTGATCAAGCAGCACCCAAGCACAAGATTTTCTCAAGCAACAGTAAAGACAAGGAAAGAAGAGGAACAACGAGATGCTTCAGTCAAAAGATCAAGCCTAACTATTGATATTTACTTAATCGCAAACTAAGGCAAGCTCCGGTTTGCATTTAAGTTAACAAGCTTTTCTTTACAATGGATACTACTATGTCTAGTTGATATGTGCATTACGTCTTCGTTTTCTTGTCACTCTACTTGCATGGGCAGAAATCCCTGAAGTCTATGGTTAATATACTACTTATATGATGCTTAGTCATGCTATGCTAATATTATTGATATGAGTTAACTGGTATAACTCGAGTATGTCATTTTCCTGCTCCTGCACCAGTAGAAGTGGAATCAATTGGGACAATGGACATTTATTCACTTAATAGTTAATTGAGACCAGACAGGACGGTAGAAAGCAGCAGGGTGAAGATTTGTGTGCATAGACCTGCCTGTTTCGATTGAGAACCGTATCGTGTGCGGCCTCACTGGATAAATTTGATCTTGTACCGGATGCATACTAGCTCTAATGGAACCAGGAAACCGATGTAACTTGCTAACTTGGGTGTTGAGGCATACCCCACTATCCTATACACCATGCACATCATGAGGGGAGTAGAGACCACTACGGCAGACCCGTAGGTGGGACTTCCTTCTGGGATAGTGGGTTCGACTCAATGTTCGAGTGTCTTGTGAAAGGTTGTCACTGATGGCGTTATGGAGGGAGACAGTAAGCCTTCTCTAGACGGGTGTATGTGTTGTGAAAGTCGGGTGTTTCATGATTCAAATCACTGTCGCTCACAGAAGGGAGCATGCTTGTTCACTGCACTGTGACGTAGTAACAACTTGAACTGGATGGAACTTCTTGGTTGGATAAGCAACTTGGATGAAGTAGTTGAAAAGCAAACTAAAGTTATGATTCTAATACTTAACTTGATGTTTAAAAGTGATTATAAGGGTCCACTACTATATTAGTGCTATGAATAGATTTATTCTTAATAGTAATTTCCAACATGTAGATTTCCATGTTTTTAGGTGAGTTAGTTAAGTCTCGCTGAGCCTTGTGCTCACGGTTGCATTTATACAAGTTTTGCAGCTATATAGCTATGATGGGTTCGTGGGCAGTACCTTGTGCGGGTATGTAGGCCAAATGGAAGCTCTGGACGTCACTGCTATTTTCTGTGATGCTGGAGTGGAGTATCCGCAGGCTGTATACGACCGCTACTATTGTAGTGTAGGTTTGATAGAGTTGTATGAAGACTTCTGCTGTTGTAAACACTTTTGTATAAACTCTAAGAATAATATAAGTTGCTCACTTATGTTAGGTGTTCTGTGTTGTGCTATTAGGTGTCCATCGTACGAGATCACCCAATGTGATTCCTGGTTTGTCGGGGACTTGGTCCTCACATTTTATGGTTGAATTGATGAATCCATGATAATTGTTGTATTGATGTTTAATGGAATTGCTTAGGTTTTTTTGAATTATGGTTGATTTTTTGAAATGCATATCTTTAATTGATATATATGCTTGTTATCTTTAGATTTTATGGATGTGCTTGTTATGTTTATGTTTACATGAATTGATATGCTTAAGTTTAATTCTTGCTTAGTTTATTTGAATCGCTTGAGAGTTTAAGTACTATATGTACATATAAACGGGCTTTGGGCTAGCTTGGCCCGACACAACCTATTTAGGGCACGACAAGGCCTATTTAGTGGTAAGATAAATTATGCGTCTAGATGGGCATGGAGGCGAATGATGACATAATGTACTCTCTCTCATTCTTCCCCCCTTCTCTCTCTCGTTCTTTCCTCTCTCTCGTAAATGGCTCAAAAATGGAATATTAACTAACCTGTACAATATGCATTACCCATTCCGAACCGGTCCTTCTCACATGAGTTTCGCATGTGAGGCGTGTAGGTTCGGGATTGTCCCTTTTTTGGACAGCCTGACAGTGATCAAGAAGGTGTGCTTACGACAAGATGCGGGTCTTGATTCGACGAGATTTCAACAGCATAACCTTAATGTTCTCTGTTGCACCATTTTCGGGTGTGCAGTTGGAGAATAGCGGGATTATGCTGCCGAAATTTTGTTTGGATCCGGACCTCGCATCTTGTCATAAGCATGTTCCTCTCAGTCACTCTTGAGTGGGTTTAGGACATATCCCTTCCAAATAGTTTTGGGGCCATGACATTAAACAATGTATAAAGTAACAATAATTTCTTTGTCTTTAAACAACAGAGTTAAACATGGGTGAAGACTGCATTTAGATGTATACTGGTTAGAACAACAAAGGTGGTGGTCGCTCGGATGAGTGGTTCGCCAAGACAGATGATTTTATCGATCGAGCATTTTTGTTGTCAACGATCTATAAGGTGCGGTACTCATGTACGAAATGCCGGAATACAAATTTTTTGGACAAAGTTATAGTTTTGATACACTTGTGTTGAAACGGTTACACGCCACACTATGAGGTGTGGAGATTCCATGGCGGGAGTACTTTTCGAGTTGTAGAAGAAGTGGATGAAGATGATGATAACATGATGATTGATAGGATGGATGAGATGTTAGAAGATATAGAAATGGAGGATCCTCCTACAATGGAGGTAGATGCGTTCTTCAAGCTTCACAATGCTTCAGAACAGCCGTTGCATGAACACACGAATGTGACCCTCCTTGCTTTCATGACCAGACTTATGGCAATCTGTACAATATATACAAGCAATTTTGTCCTTGGCATAGTTAACATTAGCAAATTCTTTAACCTTGAATAACAGAAATATCACATATTATATTTATTTATGCAAGTAATTCTGCATTTTTATAAAATGTTGTTATAGCACTACAACTCTAAGCCATAACTTTTATTAGAAACTGTATTACATCTTCTTTCATTCAAAACAACTCCATAGGAGCACAGGAAAAGGGATAACACTAGCCATGTTACTATCTTCAGATGAATTAATTTACACATGTAAGATTATAAAATAAATCTAAAAAATGACATGGACAATGTCATTAGGGAAAACAATGTTGACTAATCTGTAAAGAATCCAGTACAGCCCACTCATTTTATTTTTGCAGTTCCAAAGAAAATTAATCGGGAGTTGAACAGAAAAAAAAAGACAAACCATGGGAACCCCAATACAGAGCTAGTCACCGCCGCATTCGCTTTGTCTTAGGAGTCCCTTTGCGTGTGGACAGTTCGCTGTTGCCTAAGGGGGTTGGGGAGGGGGGGGGGGGACACCACTGGGAGCCGCTAAGTCTTGTTGGGATCCACCGAATCATTGTTGGAGGCCACCAAATAGCTGGTGGTGGTGTGTCCGTCACACACCCTGTCACACGTAGGTTTAGCATCATCGGTCATCTTGGGTGCCCATACTACCTTAGATACATTGATATGACTGCTATGTCAAGCTGACATGTATTCTCCTTCTCCAATATCTCTCGAAATCACGGGCCTACTGCACATTTATTTTGTTTTGGGACTGCAGCTACAGATGTGTCTTGCTGCATCTGTAGCTGGTGGACCGAATATTTTTTGTTATTGGTACCGGTTCCAATTATGTACGAGTTGGCGGCATAGATGGCAATTGTCTAAGAACGCCCATCTCTGGCAACATTTAAGCCATGTTGGATCTCTATGTCTAAGATAACTAATTTTTTTTACATTTAATATAATTGAAGAGACTTATTGCATCTTCATTTCATTTCTTTCTCTTTTAACACCACAAAATGCTTGCATTTGTCCTTTCCATTATCCTCAGCTGCAAGAAGCATCCTGTCCAATAAGATGTTTCACCAATAGTATAAATATCATTTGACCAGGGGAATTGATCAACAAAAATATTGAAAAATATATTTATGTACTTGCACTTTATTTATGTACCAAGTCTACTAGTATGAGAATCGATTCTAATTTCTACTGATCTGAGTACCGGTTTCAGATGCAAACGGGCACTGAAAGTCTACCTATATAGTAGCAAAACAGGTTGAAGTATCAAACAAATTCTCATTACTACTGATATCAGTCTCGGTTCGAGTTAATAAAGAATACAAAAAGTATGCCTAGTTCAAGAACCGGTTGCAGTTACGAACCGTTTCTGAATACTAGTAATATTATCATTACCCTAAACCCTTGTTTTTATTACCATCATGGTTATCATTACCATGAAACTTTATCTATTAGAGCCAATTTGATTAATGTAGTCTTGTTAGGCAGCCTTAATTTTGTCCTCCTCATGGACAGTATGAGCAACTAATTCATCAATACTCCACTTATCTTTATGTTGTTGTAAGAGACAACAAGTGCACTATAATTGTTAGGTAATGACAGGATAAAAAGATGAAAAAGGAAAGGACCATCGAAACCCATCTTTAAAGCTTTATTTTTAGCACATGTGTCACACAACAACATGATGTACGCTCTAACACTGCCAACACCATCAATCTTTATATTCAAAAGCTAACGCATTAGTGACATGTATCATTGCCTTTCAGTTTCACTTCAATAGAGGCAAATATGTCTTAACATTTCCGAAATCAGAGATTGCCCCCTTTATCCTTGCAAAAATCGACCCTTTCAAAATCTTAAGTGACATGCAATTAGTGTGCTCCCACTTAGCAATAATTTCCTTGTAGGGCTTAAGTTTTTCATCATAATTCTCATTGCCAGTAGCAGGAGGTATGGGAACATCACGCTCAAACGCATAGTCAAGCTCAAGAACACCAATAACGATCTTAATATTATTTTTCCATTTGGGGAAGTTGGTTTCATAAAGTTTATCAATTTCACTAACAGCAGAAATGATGTCGTGAGCTGAAATAGAAAAATCTTAGTAGAAATGATTAATTTAAATATGTATGAAAATAAGCATAACATTGGTTTCATTAAAATAATACATATTAAATGAAATTTTCACATTACCTTTGGATGTAAGTGAAAACTAACACATTAAATAATATTTTCCATTCACCCTTGGGCAGAAGTGAAAATTAACATGAGATAATATGACATATAATTATTAACAATGTTGGTTAGAAATTAATTACATGTAATAACATTAAAATTATGCATAAATTCACTAAATAGATATTTTGTTGGTTCATTTTAATTTAGAAAATGAACATAATGCATTGAGGAAAATAATGACATAAATTCTTAGACCATTAACAGTGTGATCATTGACATAAGAATATTAGCAAATCTAAAAGACACTAAAAAAATCATGATGATATCATAATTTTTGCACATGTTGCACACCCCTATGACGCAATGCATGCAGATATGAAGAAATGGCCAGAAGCGAAAAAAGAAAACCGGCCCGTAATCGCATGCGGCCCAACACCCTTATTCCCGATGCAAGCCCAGACCAATAGGAACTTAACCCTAAGTTTCATTCATTCCCATCTTGAAATCCATAAGGCGGCGGGGGGGGGGGGGGGGGGGGAGACAATTGCTATTATAGAACTCTTAATATGCGGCTTCGACACAATATCACTTACAAGATGGGCTTCTTTAAAATAGCACTTTCATCATTGACACACCGTTAAAATAGCATTAGGGGCTAATTTAACTCATTTTGTTTTTTTTCTATTTCTAGACCACATAAAATGACTCAATTACCTTTACCCCTAAGAGATCAATGAATTCCTTTTCTGCCAACTTACAAAAATTGTGGGTCCTCTCGGCAGATCTGTGTTATTTTTCAAACAAAATAGTGGTGGTTTCCGGTTCCGACCGCTCTTGTAGACAGGATTACTATGCTATCGCAAACTTTGCTCATCAAGAATGATTTTGTGCTATCACTGGATAATCACACGTACAGGAACGAGCTATCTCTCTGATCACCTCACGAGCCTTCCACAAGATTCATACTGCTAAATTGATCTCGTACAGATGTCTGACCTTCCTCTTCTCACGTTGAAACTGAACCAGATGATGCTAACGTCTCAAGTGTTATTTGCTCTTTGGCCAAAACTAAATCTGAAGTCCGTTGAAAAAACTAAACTTGAAGTTTCATCGACACAAAACAACAAAAGTAGCATCATCCTGTCATCTGTTTCCTTCAGATTTACTGACGGCTGAAGCAACTCCGGCTTCAACACAACATAGGGTGACAGAGCAACGGAAGTGCATACACACACAAGATAACGAGCTGACCATCGACCAAAGTTTTCTATCTGCAAGCCGATCATCTTGAGTCTATGCAAGTCTCTATAAGTTTTGGGCCAAATTTTGTCGAGGGGATCTACAGTCTCTATAAGTTGGAAGAAAACAAATTCCTTGATCTTTTAGGAGTAAGGGTAAATCATTCATTCTATGTGGTCTGAAAATAGAAAAAGAAAACAAAATGAGTTAAATTAGTCTGTAATGCTATTTTAACGGTGTGTCAATGTTGAGACTACTGTTTTAAAGAAGCCTATCTTGTAATGGCTATTACGTCAAAGCCGCATATTAAAAGTACTATAATAGTAATTGTCTCGGCGGGGGGAGGGGGGCAATGGAATGTGTGCCTGCGGTGCTGGGCAAGCACGGGCGCGTGGTGAGGCACGAGGTTGTTGAATGGGCAGCGCGGGCATGAATCCAGGACAACAACAAGCACACAGCGCGACCGTTGATGAATCACGTGGTGTGACCAAAGGCCTGCATGTGAAGGGCGGTGTTCGAAGGCCGCAGCGACACAGGAGGCGCGCGGCGGTGGCTTAGAGGGCCGCACGCGTGCAAGCCACTGTCCCATTGGTGGTGTGGCTTGATGAGGACATGATGGGGCATGGAGGCCCGAGGCAGCATGGTGGGGAAAGTCATGTCAGCGAGCAAATCCAGGCAAGGTAAATCCCATATCCATTGTTTTTACAGTTTTATTAGGACAAGATTCAGTGATTTCAGATTAAAATCGGCCAATTTTGGGGAAATTATTATTAGTGGTTGTTCAGATTAAGGGAAAATGTTGGTTTACAGTAACATTGATGCAAAAACTATCATAATACATATCAGGCGAACAAAACATCCTAAATCCATACTGTGCATGCATTTCTATAACAAAATTGGCAATTTTTTGTTGTAATTAGGGTTAAACTAACATGAACAGAGGTATAAACGCATGATTTAGCCCTAATTAACCATAATTACTACTAAACCGAGCCTAAACATCATTTACCTGTATGAAAACCGTGCTTAGGATTCTTGCAGAGACTAGTATGGTGACTGATACCAATGTAAGAACATAATTTGCATAATTACTTAGTTGAACATAAACAGTCCTAATTTATTTGCAAGACGTAGGCCATTTGCGATCAAATTCCAACAGCAACAATATTCAACTCAATCTTATCATTTTTAGTGTTTATGTTTTGATGAGGAAAATATCGCCAATAATTTTCCATTTGGGATACCTTGATTGTAGTTAATAATATTTTACATGAAAGGCAATTAGTAATCAGACGACAAGCCCAAACTCCTCCTGATTGAAGGCATTTCTAGATGATGACGAATGCTAGGACAAACCTAACACCAGCCTGTACTGAATCCTGATGGACCCCTCCTGAGTGACTCGTCAAAACTCCAACAAAATGAGAAGTTCTAATTTTCGCAGACTATGCAGCGACATGCGTATGTGCAAGTTTCATGGTTGTCCGCTCATCAGGGCTGGTCGTTTTTGCGTCAACGGAGTGCAACAACTAACTCATCTATGTCGCCTAGAGGGAGAGGGAGACTGGTTAATAAAAACTGTAAAAACAGATTAAGAGGCGATGCCCTACCGGATCTATTCTTCTCTCTCTCACGCACGCACACACACACACACACACACACACACACACACACACACACACACACACACACACACACACACACACACACACACACACACACACACACATATATATATATATATATATATATATATATATATATATATATAGCCTGGTGTTGTGTACAAATATGGAGATACAATCAGAGTTGGAAAAGATCAAAACTACTGTAACAGAATCCAACTCTGATCAGAATATTATTCTAACTATGCGTACAAGAGAGTCCTTTTTGCTTAACACGCCCCCTAAATCGGAAACTTCAGCCACTGGACAAGTTGAGATTGATCTGAAAACTCTTAAATTGTCGTCCACCCAAGGCTTTAGTGAAACCATCAACAACTTGATCTTCAGATGATATATGTCTAATTTCCAGGAGCTTCTTGTGCACTCTTTCTCGTACAAAATGATAATCAACCTCGATATGCTTTGTACGTGCATGGAACACAGGATTAGCCGATAAATAAGTTGCTCGAATATTATCACACCATAAGACTGCTGAAGAGGGTTGTGGTACAGCCAATTCTTGAAGCAAAGACTGTACCCAAGTGATCTCAACAGTTCCATTAGCTACTGCTTTATATTTTGCTTCAGTACTGGAGCGAGATACCGTTGCTTGTTTCCTTGAGCTCCACGAAATAAAGTTTGGTCCAAAATATACTGCAAAACCCCCTGTTGAAGTCTGTCATCCGAGCATTCGTCCCAATCAACATCTGAGAAAGTACTTACAAGTAGAGATTTTTATGGCGTGAAGGTGAGCCCAAGATGAAGATTATTGTTCAAGAATCTCAAAATCTATTTTACAGCTGTCCAGTGTAGAGTGGTAGAGGCTTTTGAAGAAACTGATACACCTTGTTGACTGAATAAGCTATATTTGGTCAGGTTATAGTTAAATACTGAAGAGCTCCCACTATGCTTCGATAATTAGTAACATCATCTAGATCAAGAGGAGTACCTTTGAATCTTGACAACTTAACAGCCAAGGGAGTTGCCACAGGTTTGCAATTTTTCATGCCTGCTCGAGCAAGCAAGTCTGAAGCATATTTTCCTTGCGACAAAGCAAGCCCTTTGCTGGTTCTGGTTACTTCAATACCCAAGAAAAAATGAAGATATCCAATGTCTTTTAACGCGAACTCAGTTTGTGAACCAGCCAGCAAGGTATCTACAGCCTTTAGACAGGAGCTGACTAGTATAATATCATCCATGTAAATAAGTAGATATATGGTTACCTCATTTTTCATGTAGAAGAAGAGAGATGTATCTGTTTTAGATGCTGTGAAACCAAGCCTTACCAGCTTATTGCTCAATCGAGAATACCAGGCACGTGGAGCCCGTTTTAGACCATAAATTGCCTTGTCAAGCTTACACAGAAAATGTGGATTCTTCTTCTCAAGATACCCAGGAGGTTGACGCATATACACATCCTCTTCCAAAATGCCATGAAGAAACACATTTTTCACATCTAGTTGCCGAATAAACCAATTTCTTTTAACTGCTAGGGAGAGAATAAGCCGTATAGTTGCCACTTTTACGACAGGGCTGAATGCTTCTTCATAGTCGATGTCATACCTTTGCTTAAATCCTTTCGCTACCAACCTAGCTTTGTATCAATCAACAGAGCCATCAGCTCGTCTTTTTACTTTATAAACCCATTTTGGATCAATAACGTTGATCCTGGCCTGGGAGGTACTAAATGCCACGTTTAATTCTTCATGAGTGTCATGTACTCATCATCCATAGTTGAGCGCCATTTTTCGTCTAACAAAGCTTCTCTCCAATCTGATGGTTCACTAGTGGAAAGCATCCCATATTTTACCTTCCCTCCTTTTACTTCATATCTTACTGTTCCATTAGTAGGAATACGTGGCTGCCAAATATCTTAGGATAATCTGGTGCGAGACCTGAGTTCATCCGAAGCAGCAGGTGGTTATGGATCAAGTAAATAATCAGCAGGGATTAATGTCTGATTTGAATCATACCGAGTTGCTGCATGGTCTCTAGCCAAGAAGATCCACTTTCCCCGCGCTGCTCAGAGACACATCGCGCAGGCACCGAATTCGAGACATATTCAGTTGGTGGAATTTGCTCGCGTTGGGCCGAGTCGCATCGATCAGTCCCATGCCCCGATCCCGAGGCTGATCTGATCGGCGCGCGCGTCGAGATTGTCTGACGCCGACAGAAGCTCGGAGAATCAATCTCATTTTCAGCACCAGTTTTGTTGCTATTATTATCTCTTCCGAGGCTGATTTCTAGGTCATTTTGAATCAAATTTTCACTGGATTCTTCTTGAGCCTGCACGACATTATTCTCAGAAATCACGTCAGGAGGGTTGGCACGAGAATCATCCAAATTAGCATGTTCTATTATACCCCTCTGTAATTCACTTGGATTTAGGAGAAACGTTGGAAGAAGGTGGATTTCAGTTTTCAAGGAAGCACCGGCATTTGCATTTAGTTTGGAGAAGGGAAAGACTGTCTTTATCCAAGGTCACATCCCTAGAAATATACACTCTACCAGTCGACATGTCTAAACACTTGTATCCTTTGTGAAGATTGCTATAACCAAGAAATATGCATTGTTCGGATCTGAATTGAAGTTTGTGTTGATTGTAAGGCCTAAGGTTAGGCCAGCAGACACAACCAAACATTCTTAAGGCTTGATAGTCTGGTTTTTCTTTGTATAGACGCTCAAGAGGTGTTTCATAGGATAGTATGTGGGATGGTGTTCTGTTTATCAAATAGGCAGCATATAATATCCTAATCTTTCTGCTCATATATAGCGTGTTAACTATTTTTTCGGCCCCAAATGATCTAGAAAAATTACTCCAGATTTGATGATGCCATAAACTAATTGCTGCTGAAAACAATGACGGTGGTCCAAGCAAGGTTGTCGTGATGCAGGATGCATGGAGGTAGACCCAAGCAAGGTGGTGGTGCAGGACGATGCATGGAGCTAGCTGACGGACTGAAGGTGCTGCTTGAATAGATGTGTTGCGGACTAGATGTGCCAATTAGTTTATTTTGTGTTTTTTGATTACGTAATAGCTAGTACTGCCAAATTAATTACTTTGTTGCCTGGAATGGTACGTTGAACACTATTGTTTGGTTTCGTCAATGTTTATATCTAGTATTTAATACTTGTTTATATCATTGTGTTGCTGGTTGAAGAGATTTTATGCGTATGCTTTATTTTAATCCTTGTTTATATCACTGTGTTTATATCCAGTAGTACTTAATTACGAACCTGTATAGAAGTAGCAATTTATACAACTTTATTATTAGTGAAGCCAAAATTTTTAGAACCTAGATTTTTTAAAGCACATGTGTCACTTCCGGAGGAATCCATTCCTTTAAACTGCCCCGTGAGTTTCCTTTGATGCAAACGGGGCTAAACAAAAGACGAGCGCGCATAGGGGAAACACAACAAGTGCAACATTCATCAAAGACGAGCATGCATATATAGGAGAAACACATCAACATGCCTTATACAAGTCTATTTGGCGTTGGGAGAACTAGGGGTAGCGCATCCAAATGGGAATTGAGGGAATATAACCCATAGAGTACAACACGTTATGGCAGAACAGGTCATACTCGCGCTCAATCCTACAGTTCTCAGTACAAAAGACGGTCCACTCGTACCACCCTCGCCGGCCGCAGCGGGCAGGCCCCTGGTTCCCCCTGTTGGGAAGCGGCAAACGTCATCGTCAATGTCGGGCAGCGCCACCGACGGCGGTCCCGGTGGAGGCCTACGCAGTGACCTCCAGCTAACGAAAACGTCGAGCCTCTGCATGGCTTGATTCTGACACTGGTATCACTCCGTGTTGGTCCTCTTCATCGTGACGGACCCGGCCACGTTGTCGCCGACGTGGGCCTCACCTTCGACCTGCCGGATATACTCGAGGGCGTCGCGGTCCCCGCAGTTGGCGTCGTAGCGGAGCATGGCGAGGACATAGGCCGCCACCTTGTGGCCGTTCGCGGCCGCCCAGGCAAGGAACTGGGTGCCCCGCTGCACCTGCGCGCGGCCGTAGTTGAAGATGAGGTCGAACCCAATGACGTAGCACGCATGAGGGTTGCCCACATTGGCCAGGCACTTCACAAGGGCGTTGTAGCTCCTGTTCCCGTGCTGTTGGAACCACTCCCAGCTGCTCACCCGCTCCAGCGCCACGCGCCTGCCCACAGCGGGATCACGGCACGCCGCGTGCATGGCCTTGCAGGTGGCGCGCAGACTGGAGAGGTTGTCCATGGTCTAGGTGGAGGTTGTGGTGACCCACCCCGTGATCAGGACCGCAATATCGTGCGGCAAGGGGAACTCCATGGGCTTCGAAGGGAACCAATGAGGGCGTGCGCGAAAGAGAGGAAGAGTACGCGCGAAGAAGAGGATGGTGTGTGTGGCGGAGTAGAGGATGGTGTGTCGTCTTACTACTCTTTATTAGTACGCGCGGAGAAGACGATGAGACGCCCAATGATTTTGAGTACGCACGGAGAAGAGGGATGGTGGTGTGTGGGCAGTTACTGCAGAGGATGTGAACGCCTGGTGTGTGGGGGGGGCAGAAGAGGATGGTGTGTGACGTGTGTCTTTAGTACGCGCCGAGAACACGATGAGACGCGCGCAGACGCCAGTGATGGTTATGGCTTCTAAAGTGCACCATTTGGAATGCTACTTACGAAACTACGTATGAATGTCTTTCCCTTCCGGAGGATTCCATTCCTTTAAACTGTCCCGTTAGTCTCCTTTGATGCAAACAAGGCTAAACAAAATACGAGCGCTGGAGTTATGGCTTTTAAAGTGCAGCTGTATGCTTCTTTAGCCGCTGGAGTTGCCAGGAGGCAGGAGATCGCCTGTAGCAGGGCCTGAAAAGCGGTCTGTAAAGTAGTACTACTGGATAACGCAACAGGCCGATAGCGATGACTTGAAAGAAAAGTGGAGACACTGAACTCCAAAGTGGTCTGTAAAGTAGTAGTACTACTGGAAAACGCAACAGGCCGGTAGCGAAGACTGGAAAGAAAAGTGGAGACAATGAAATCCAGAAAATAAAAGAAAGGACGACAAAAATGTTAGAAAAATATAGGAAGTACTCCTATATGTTAGAACAATATAGTTCTAAAAATATAGTTCTAACAAAAATGTTAGAACTAGTTCTAAAAACTTCATACTTTTGGGGATGGAGGGAGTACGTAGTGTACGATTTAAGGTATAATAGCGTTGAGACCCGAAATGTGAAACAGGAAATCTTTTCGCGAAACTGATGCGATCGGGTGCACAGAGCGACCGTGCGCACCAGTAACCGAGGCGAGTAACACGCGCAGCGCATGCGCGTCCTTTGAATTAAATTTGACGCGTCCCCTCCCCTGACCACTGCTACAATGCTACTACCTCCGTCCCAGCTGAAGATTATTTCCAGCCAATTTTTTTTTGTCCTGACTCAACTTTACTTTCACTGTATGGTCATGTCAGCTGTGTGCTCTGCACATTTTCAGCTACTGTCCTTTGTTGCAGTAGCAACTTGCTGGCATTGAATGGAAAGTGGGATCATATGTATTGATGAAGGGTGTTAGGGTAATTTTATGTGTTGACTAATGTGCGGTTTGAATCCTAAAAATAGAGTTCACTTGGGACGGAGGGAGTATAAGATGGTCACCCGCGCCATCGTCTTTTCCGCACAACCGTTCCAACATCCTCTCTTCTCTCCACAAAACCTAGCCGCAGCTAGTATATAGCAAATGCTTTCGAGCTCGAGCAACCCTCCACCACCGAGCCCGCCGAGGGACCCGACCGCCGGTAAGAGGTCGTGGCTGGACCCCCCTCGCCGCCGCGCGTGAAGGATAACCTCCTGTTCAACATGGCCCGAGATGTATTTACGGATACATCTCACTTCATGGAACGCCTTGGGCTTGGTACCCTTCCACAAAGTACTGGAATGGACACCACGGGTCACCACGTCTTCGGCCTCTCGCACGTGGCCTCTCGTCTCGACTCCCTCTGGGAGACGATGGCGGCCGAGCTCGGCGTCGCGGGTCGTCCCAACCTCGTCGTGGCGGCGGCCTTAAGACTGGGTCACCTTCCGCCGCCGGAGCCCGAGGCGCTAGAGGAGGGTCAGGAGCCCGAGGACCCACCCGAGGAGGAGGAGGTGGAGGCTGAGTAGAGTAGTATTTAGGTGTTTTCTTTTCATGTTTTTAGTTGTAGTTTTTTTGTTTCATATTTTTAGTTGTATATTTTAGTTTTATGGTTTTAGTTGTAGTTTATCTTTTCTTGTGTTTATAATATACTCCCTTCATCCAAAGCGACAAGTATTTTGGGACGGAGATACTCCCTCCATCGAAAGGGACAAGTATTTTGGGACGGAGGGAGTAATGTTTTTACATTAAATGTACTTGGTGTTCTTGTTCATGGATGTACTATCTGTGCAAAATTATTTCAAATTTTCCGATCGCCAAACCCTCCTTGTCCCCAAACCGGTGGAGTTGCCAGGAGGTCGACCGCAGCGGGGCCCGCAAACCGGTCTGTAAAGTAGTAGTAATAGGAAAATGCAACAGGTCGGTAGCTAGGACTGGAAAGAAAAAAGTGAAGACAATACGAGGAAGAAAATGTTTGAAAAAAAGGAAGGACAACCGAAATGTAAAATAGGAAATCTTTTCACGGAAATTAATCCAGTGGTAATCCTCTCAAACATAGGCTCCCTTTGAAGGATAGGATTTGTAATGGATTTTTAGTTTCCATAGGAAACGTAACACATGAGCTAGGACACTTTGGTAGCCATACTAAAAGAGCTGCTTATCCGTCTCATCCACTTCCCCACGCCGCCAATAGAATCTCTTCGGCCGCGGGAAGGTGTCCCCCGAAGAGTTCGAGGACACCGAGGAGTGTCCGTCAGAAGAGTCGCCTGATGACGAGGAGGCCGGGGAGTTGGGGTGGACCGGCGGTGTATAGTCGAGGTAGTGATCCAGGTGGATGATGAGCTCCGTCGTGAGGCCGCCAGGCCGGACCACTGCGGCATGATTGAAAGGTTCCGCCGGCGGCCCGCCATCACTCCCAGTCCGACCATCACTTCCTGCAAAGAAGGTGGCCATTTTGGCCCGAGGCAGGAGGCTTGGGTCTTTCATCCACCCAATGACCGTGCACAGGTCAGCATGCTCCCGGTGGTAAGTGGAAGCATCGAAGTGATCAAAGAGGAAGACGTCAACCAGAACCTGTCTGATGCCCTCCGCAGACCAGACATGCAGAGGGAGGTCGATGACAACCTGCATGTGGAAGAACCACCCGACGATCGGCACACTGACGCCAAAGATCCATGGCCAGAAGTAGTGGTTATCATCCGGCATGGAGATGATTGCCGTCTCGATGGCGAGATCCCGATAGTCATCACGGGTGAACCGCACCAGGAACTCACCATCCCCAAACGTGGCCACGGTGAAAGCCCAATGCGGGATTTCAAGTTGGTGATGGATGGCCAGGGTGATCTCCATGGGCGTCGCCTCGCTGCGTCCCAGAACAGCTGCTTGGCGGTGCAAACGGATAAACTCTGTCGTCATGAGGCGGTTGTTGACCACCGTGCATTGCCCCTCACGAGGGCGCAGGGACAGTGAGTCTGCGGGTACCTACTCGTGTCTAACATGGTTGCGAGGCATGGCGCTGCGACAACAGAGGCAAAGGACTTCTCAGGCAACACACGGGAGCATGGATGGGAATCAGTCGGGAACTTGAGCCTGGAAGCAATAGAGGGGGGTGGTTTAAGAAGGCGAGTATGAAGAGGCATCTTGCCATTTGGCCCCTTGGGCACATGGAACCGACTGGAGCGGTGACCAGGGAAGTAGCAGGCCGACTTTAATTATGAAAGGGCCCGTGGGCCGACCAGTCCCAGACGCGGAGGGTCACGGCATGCTGCCGCAATGTGACCATGCGCCAAACATCGGAAGTAGTGTCCCTTGAGGATCTCACGAAAATTCGGTGATAGGATCGGACCTTTCGAGGCCTTCGGCTCTGTGCAAGCGTCATGAATGCGCGAAGGCCCAACTTGAATATAAAGTGAATCAGCGCAGTTTCAGCCCACAAATAACAAGCGGCCCAGCTTTTTCGTCCTGCTTGCCTGCCTGCCCGCGGCGGGAAATTTTTGTCACGCCGAATGAAGAAGGAAAATAAGAAACAAAAATAATATTTTGTTACGGTACCCTTCGACCCGCAACGCCGGCCCCCACTTCGCAATGCGCTTGTAGGAGCATCCGCCGGCCGCCACGATTGTAGGAGCATCCGTCGGCCGCCACACATGTAGGAGCATCCGCGGGCCGCCACGCTTGGAGGAGCATCCGCCGGCCGCCACGCTTGGAGGAGCATCCGCCGGCCGCTACACTTGGAGGAGCATCCGCCGGCTGCCAAGCTTGGAGGAGCATCCGCCGGCCGCCACGCTTTTAGGAGCATCCGCCGACCGCCACTCTTGTAGGAGCATCTGCCGGCCGCCAAGCTTGGAGGACCATCCGCCGGCCGCCACGCTTGGAGGAGCATCCGCCGGCCTCCACGCTTTGAGGAGCATCCGCCGGCCGCCAAGCTTGGAGGAGCATCCGCCGCCCGCCACGCTTGTAGGAGCATCCGCCGGCCGCCACGCTTGTAGGAGCATCCGCCGGCCGCCAAGCTTGGAGGACCATCCGCCGGCCACCACGCTTGGAGGAGCATCCGCCGGCCGCCATGCTTGTAGGAAAATCCACCGGCTGCAACACGTGGAGTAACAACAGCTAGGTACAATTGCTCACATAATGTGTTCTTGTACATCTATCCTCTTACGGATAGGCTGATGGCTGATTGAATTGTAGGAAGCGATGTCAGAAGATAAGACATGGATGGGAAAAGACAGGCATACGAGGGAGTGGCAGGATGGAATGAAGTCATTTTTAAATTTTGCATTTCAGGGCACTCGTGAAGGAGGAACTATGCCTTTTCCTTGCACGAGATGTCGTAATATTTGCCACAACACACGCAAGGGAGTTCGTTTACACCTGCTCAGAAATGGGATGTTATTGGATTATACTTGTTGGATACACCATGGAGAAATACAAGTTCAGGAAAATATTGCTGAGGAATCAGCAAATAATGAGGAGATAATTTCTGATGATGGTGCTATGCAAAATATGTTGTCCAGTCTACTTAGAGGCACTGATCATGGTGGTACTTCAACAGATGTTGATGATCAAGAAAATGCTATAAACCAGCAGGAGCCAACTGGGGATGCAAGGAAATTCTATGACTTATTGACTGATGCCAAAAAGGAGTTGTATCCAGGTTGTTCGCAGCTGACCCAATTATCCTACATTGTCAGGTTCTACCAGATAAAGTGTTTAACTGGTATGAGCAAAGTAGCTTGTGAGATTTTACTTGAACTATTCTCATTTGCGCTTCCAAAGGGCCACTGCATTCCTAATAGACTTGATAAACTTCAGAAGGTTGTTCGTGACCTCGGGCTGGACTACCAAAAGATCGATGCATGTGTCAATTACTGTGTGTTATTCCGGAAGGACTATTCTCTGCTGAATAGTTGCCCAAAAAGTGGTGAATTAAGATGGAAAAATAATACTCCTGGGGATGCAAGAAAGGCTTTACCTTGTGGAAAATCAAAGAAGCTTGTAGCACGCAATATTCTATGTTACTTCCCTCTTATTCCCCATGTACAAAGGTTTTATATGGGAGAATCAACAGCATCAAACATGCGCTGGCACAAAGAAGGTCGTGCTGATGATGGAATATTATGCCACCCCGCCGATTCGAAAGCATGGGAGCATTTTGATAGCATTCACCCAAATTTCTCACCTGATCCTCGCAACATAAGACTTGGGCTAGCATCTTATGGTTTCAATCCTTTTGGAGTAATGAATGTTTCTTACAGTACATGGCCTGTGATTCTAATCCCTTATAATCTACCACCTTGGTTGTGTATGAAGCAGTCTTATTGGGTGATGTCAATGATAATTCCTGGGCCAAAGTCACCTGGAAACAACATTGATGTGTATCTGCAGCCTTTGATTGATGGGCTACTGAAATTATGGTCTGATGGTGTTGAAACATATGACAGCTTAAAGAAAGAGACATTTGCCATGCAAGCTTCTTTATTGTGGACAATAAATGATTTTCCAGCATATGCAATGCTATGTGGATGGAGCACACAAGGGAAGCTAGCATGTCCATACTTCCATATAAGCACTGACGCCTTCTGGTTCAAATATGGACGAAAGCATTGTTACATGGGTCATCGTCGTTTCCTACCTCAGGATCACAGATGGCGTCGAAACAAAGGTTCTTTCAACAACAAGGCAGAGAATAGAGAGGCTCCAACATCACTCTCTGGTGACGAAGTACTCCAACAATACGAGTGTCTTGATCAAGTGAGTTTTGGACCGACGAATAATAAGAGAAAGCACGCCGAGGAAAATAGATGGCATAATTGGAAGAAGAAAAGTATATTTTTTGACCTCCCTTATTGGAAGACATTGCTAATAAGGCATAACTTGGATGTCATGCACATTGAGAAAAACATTTGTGATAGCATATTGGGGACATTGCTTGCTATGGATGGTAAAACACAAGATAGTCTACAAGCTCGTCCTGATATGAAGGATATGGGTATACGGCCAGATCAACATCCAAAGTTCATAAAGAGCAAGTACACAGTCCCACCAGCATTATATACTTTGGGAAAAGATGATAAGACCACCTTATGCAAGTTTTTGGGGAATGTGAAGGTGCCCGATGGTTATGCCTCAAACATCAAGAGATGTGTGGACATAAAAGCATGTAAGGTATCAGGTCTTGTGACGCCCAGTTCCGAAAAGTTAACCAAGCTAACGCATATGTGTGCCCAAGATGTTCATCACACATACACGAGTGCAATCACAAACGATTTACATATAATTACCACATAACAAGATTAATTTACCAAATTTTATTAAACAAACCATATTATCCTCGAATACAACCTCTAATGAATATTTATGACAACTTCAACTAATGCAGCGGAAATAAACTAATTAAGCAACTAAGCAAACTAAGCATAAGGGATAGCGCAGCTCCAATAACACCACAGGAAAAGCTGACGGTAGACACGGCCTAGAACTCCGCATTCTCACCATTAAACTCCCAATCCTGACCTGCAACTGTTGGGGGAGATTGCAAGAGTGAGTACATATCGTACTCAGCAAGTGTGGAAATTATGACATGTGGCTGATTCAAATGACAACAATAATAATGGCAAAGTGCTGAAAAGTACATTAAAACATTTGGAAAGCAATATATTATATGTATGTGAAGTAAACCCATCATAATCATAAGTAATATCACAATACCAGTCCATAATTCAACATCCTCATTCATAATTCCAGATTTCACCATTTGCCAATAACCATATTCAATACCAAAAATTAATCCATAACCATAATACCAACCATAATCATCCCAAATCCCAATTTCCCTCTAATCATGGAAGTTGTTCAGGTGCTCATAACCGGGAGCACGGCTATCATGATAGTTTTATTTAACTCTGCAGAGTTTGTACCACTTTACCCACGTGTTTGTGATTTCATCACCTTTCGATGACTAGAACCTCTATTATGCCGTCTCACACTTCCATCGGTGTGTGGCCAAGAGATCACAAAATAGCCTTTACAAAGGGATTACTAGCCTATTTAGACCCCACTGAGGTTTCACCGGTGGCGATGTCTCCCTGAGAGCACATCTTCAACCAAGGGCTCCCTCTTGAGCCATTCGGATCCCAGGGTAGTCCCACCAATCATCAACAAACCCAATCCGACTACCCCTTCTCCGAGCATCCACAATGGTCCAAACAACACGTAATCCTAGCTTATTCTCGCATGAACCGGTCCTTAGATCAGCTAGCGAAGCCCTAATTAATCAGCTACGCTGCACCCATATTTGGCCTCGTGGTGGCACTGTAATCCTGGCTTATTCTCGCATGAACCGGTCCTTAGATCTAAAGCAAGCAAACCACCATGACATCCAACCCATCCACGTACCGGGCTTGCTTAGATCACCCATTACCATATCATATTGACCAGTTCACATTAACCAAAATATCATTAATGCATAATTAAATGTGTAGTGTTGTTTTCCCATCCCAATTAATTAAGCAAAGCAAAAGGCAAAAAGCTCATCCTGACTCTCTACCATAATTCCAGGTGACAAGGGTGGTTAAACAAATCTAGTAAACTTCCTATCATAGGATTCCCATCAAATTGACACAAGCATGCAATTTTGCAAACAAAACATTTATTTTAAAAACAGGATCAATATGCTTCAAGGACACTTGCCTTGCTCTTGCGGTTGATTAGGATCAAAGCCTTCAAACTCTTGGTGTTGTAGATCCTCCGCGGCACTCTCTAGCGCAAATCCGTCTAATCTGTACAATAAACATACAAGACAAGAAACACAATCAAAGAGTGCACAAATATTACTCAATATAACATGACATGCATGATTAATGCAAATGCAAGGTAGAACTTGTTACTAGATTGCTTTTAATGATTACTAACTATTTCTAATAGCTTTTAACAAGTTTATACAGGTCTGGAGTTGATTAGATCAAATTTTAGAATTAATTTGATGCAATTTAACAAGGAAGATCGGACTAGTCCGCTAGGGACCGGACAAGTCCACACTCTGTGAGATCAGCAGATTAGGGTTTTCTAGATCGACGTGAATTTGGAGATTAGGGGTTGAATTCATGTAAGGAAAAGAGAATAGAAGGTATACCAGGTGTTTAGGACTCCAATGAATCAAGAAACTTGGAGGTAACACTTGGATCTTGATGATATAGGGTTGGTGATGAACTTGGAGATGAATTGGTGGTGAAGAATGAAACTTGGTGGAGATCTTGATCCTCCTTCTTTTCCTCCTCTTCTTCTTGCTTGAGATCTTCTCCTCCCTCCTTGGTGGTGGCTCTCCACGAACTAGGGTTTGGGTGGGTGGAAAAGTTGCAAATAGATGTCAAACTAAGGGGTGGGGTTGTTTATATAGAGGTGGAGGCTAGGGTTAGATGGATTTCGAGATTGAGAGGAGTAGAGGCCGGTTTAGAGTCCCACATGGGCTCTAAAAGAGTTAGGCACGACGTCCCTAGGCCCACTTAACGTGAAACCCAAGAAACAAGTCGTAAAACAAAATATCAACTCGGAGTCATGAAATATCGGATAAGTCCGGAAAGGACCGAACTAGTCCGAAGTCATCCAGAGAGAAAATCGGACAAGTCTGGCCAAAAATCGGACAAGTCCGACTTTAAACAGAGAGGAAATCGGACAAGTCCACTGGAACACCGGACTAGTCCGGAAAGGTCCAAGGACTTAGCAAATTTTCAAGGATTCTTGGAATATCGGACTAGTCCGCACAAAATCGGACAAGTCCGAAAGTTTCCAGAGGAAAAATCGGACTAGTCCGCAGCAAAAACGGACACATCCGTTTTTAGTCAGAGAGAAACCAGACTAGTCCTCAGTAAAATTGGACTAGTCCGCACTTTCCTACATTTTAAGTGCGGTTTTGCTCCAAATCAACTTTTAAACTCGTTCCTCTTGTTGTGGGTTAATGTTAAACATGTATATGAGTGTATGTAGGGCATGACGCATGAAAATGAGGGTGTTACAGGTCTAAAAACTCATGACTGTCATATTATATTTCAGAAGCTCCTTCCTATTGCAATACGTAACATATTGCCTGAAAAGGTTGTTGCACCTTTAATTTAGTTTAGCACATTCTTTTCTGGAATTTGTTCTAAAGAATTGGCGGAACCAGATTTGGACAAGATGAGCAAACAAATTCCTGAAACAATTTGTAAGCTTGAGATGTTGTTTCCTCCCGCTTTCTTTGATATCATGGTACATCTTCCAACCCATCTTGCCGAAGAAGCACGGTTGGGTGGACCTGTTTCTTACAAATGGATGTATCCAATTGAGAGGTACCTTGGTACATTGAAGAGGTATGTACGTAACAAAGCTCACCCGGAGGGTTCTATAGCTGAGGGATATATTGCCGAAGAGTGTATGACTTTTTGTAGTCAGTTTTTGGATAACATCAGCACCAAGCGTAATAGGCCAGAACGTCATGAAGCTGCAGCTACAAATGAACCTTC
>JAYESD010000305.1:0-56650 GCA_036927565.1 Tuctoria greenei
AAAAATTGGCATCTTACCGTGTTTTTTTTTTATAATTCTTAACAATGTGAAAATAGGGGACTTGGCGAAATCTTTTACATCCAGTTGTGGCATTTGATATTTGTATCCCTTTTTGTTCGTACGCCTTTGTGTTTTATTTCAATTTACTATTATATTTTAATATTCTTATTTTGTGGAATTCAATATTTCATGTTATTATTTCTTGTATTCTTTTTTGTTGGCACACATTTATCTGATTTAAATTCGTTATTATTTTTAATATTCATGTTTTATGAAACTAATATGTTATAAGGAACAGGAAAGTATTACACGTTGGACAGGATCATAACAGCACTAAGGCACCGGACCCCATCAGAACTCTGAAAGTTAAGTGTAGTCCTTGTGTTGCATCCTTTTTTACGGCATTGCACGGGGGTACATTCGTGTTCTGCTACGCGAGCATATAGGGGGCGGACGTGCGCGTGGCTCTCCTGAAATCGTGTAGGCGAAGGTGACGGGAGAACTTATAAGGAACGAGAAGGTGTTACATGTCGGATGCGATCATACCAGAACTAGAGCACTGGATGCCACCGGAACTCCAAAACTAAACGTGCTTGGGCGAGAGTAGTACTAGGATGGGTTATCTCTTGGGAATTCCTCATGTTGCATCCTTCTTTTGCCGATACACATTTATCTTTTATTTAAAACCGTTTATTATTTTTGTTATCTCATTTGGTTTTGTGGAATTTAATATTTTGATAGCTCCATACGGGTTATGTTCATGTTCCGTAGCGCGAGCATATGGGGGCAGATGTGCGCGTGGCTCTCCGGAAATCATGTAGACGAAGGTGACGGGAGAGCTTATAAGGAACATGAAGATGTTATGTGTTGGATGCGATCATACCAGCACTAAAGCATCGGTTCCCATCAGAACTCCGAAGTTAAGCGTGCTTGGGAGAGAAGTCCTCGTGTTGCATCCCTTTTTTGCCGGTACCAATTTGTCTTTCTTTTAGGCCCTTATAATGGAAAATAACAATAGCAACAATACCTCATCCAAGCCATAGTAAAACAATACCACATCCACATCATAGGAAAACAATATCCCAGCCGTAGTAAAAATTGGCATCTTACCGTGTGTTTTCTATAATTCTTAACAATGTGAATATCAGGGACTTGGCGAAATCCGTTACATCCAAGTTGTGGCATTTGATATTTGTATCCATTTTTTTTGTACGCCCTTTGTGTTTTATTTAAATTTACTATTATATTTTAATATTGTTATTTTGTGGAACTCAATATTTTATGTTATAATTTATTGTATTCTTTTTTGTTGGCACGCCTTTTTCCTTCATTTAAATTCGTTATTATTTTTAATATTCATGGTTTATGAAACTAATATGTTATAAGGAACGGGAAAGTATTACACATCTGACTGGATCATAACAGCACTAAGGCACCGGACCCCATCAGAACTCTGAAAGTTAAGTGTAGTCCTTGTGTTGCATCCTTTTTTTTACAGCGTTGCACGGGGGTACATTTGTGTTTGGCTGCGCGAGCATATGGGGGGTGGACGTGCGCGTGGCTCTCCTGAAATCGTGTAGGGGAAGGTGCTTATAAGGAACGACATGGTGTTACATGTTGGATGCGATCATACCAGCACTAAAGCACCGGATCCCATCAAAACTCCGAAGTTAAGCGTGCTTGGGCGAGAGTAGTACTAGGATGGGTGACCTCCTGGGAAGTCCTCGTGTTGCATCCCTTTTTTGCCGATACACATTTGTCTTTCATTTAGGCCCTTACAATGGAAAATAACAATAGTAACAATACCTCATCCAAGCCATAGTAAAACAATACCACATCCACATCATAGCAAAACAATATCCCAGCCGTAGTAAAAATTGGCATGTTACCGTGTTTTTTTTCCTATAATTCTTAACAATGTGAAAATAGGTGACTTGGCGAAATCTCTTACATCCAGTTGTGGCATTTGATATTTGTATCCCTTTTTGTTCGTACGCCTTTGTGTTTTATTTCAATTTACTATTATATTATAATATTGTTATTTTGTGGAATTCAATATTTCATGTTATTATTTCTTGTATTCTTTTTTGTTGGCACACATTTATCCTTCATTTAAATTTGTTATTATTTTTAATATTCATGTTTTATTAAACTAATATGTTATAAGGAACAGGAAAGTATTACACGTTGCACAGGATCATAACAGCACTAAGGCACCGGACCCCATCAGAACTCTAAAAGTTAAGTGTAGTCCTTGTGACTTTAGGATGATCAGGACCAGCATAGGTGATAGCCGGAGCTTGTTCAATGTCCGGAGCTGGACACGTGTCAACTTCGGAACTACCAGGCAGTATCACCGGCTCTTCTTCATCTTTGAAAATACCCTCCCCCTGAGGATACGAATCTGGTCCTGCACCACTGGAGCTAGTACTGGGCTAGCTTCATCAAAAGACACTTCACAAGTCTCCACAATTTTGTTAGTGTCAAGTAAAAGCACACGGTAGGCTCTAGTATGAGATGGATAACCAAGAAACATGCCATCAATGGATCTAGGTTCAAATTTATCAAGATTACCATGTTTCTTAACAAAGCATTTGCAACCAAAGACCTGAAAGTGTGTAACACTAGGCCTATGTCCAAACCGAAGCTCATATGGAGTTTTACCTAGCTTAGCACGCAAGAAAACACGATTTGAGACATAACAAGCGGTTGCTAACGCATCAGCCCAAAATTTCCTAGGAGTTTGATATTCATCAAGCATAGTCCTAGCCATCTCAACTAAGGTTTTGTTCTTTCTTTCTACAACGCCATTTTGTTGAGGTACATATGGTGAAGAGAATTGATGATCTATTCTATTTTCAGCACAAAAGTGATCAAAAGTTTGATTTTTAAATTCAGTTCCATTATCACTTCTAATTGCTTTTAATGATCCTCGGTGATCAATTGATAATCTAAGAAATAAAGTTCTAAAGTGACTAAAAACTTCATTCTTAGACGCCATAAAGTAAACCCAAGAGTATCTAGAATAATCATCAACGATAACAAGAACATACCATTTACCTCCGAAGGATTGAACACGTGAAGGTCCTACGGTGTCAAGATGCAAAAGTTGACATGGTTCAGTTGTCATGATCATTGTGAGAGGAGTATGTGAACCTGCAACCATCTTAGCATGTCTACAAGAAGAGCACACAATTTCTTTGTCCCCTTTAAGCTTAGGCAGCCCACGTATGCGATCAAGAGCACTAACACGCATTAGGTGATCAAAGCCTACGTGACCAAGTCTGCGATGCCAAAAATATAAGTCCTTTAAATCATTAGCAACTAGACACCTATGCTTAGAGGAAGACATATCAAAATCAGCTTTAAAAACTCTTTCAAACCGAGACATGTTAAAAATAACCTCACTATTTGAACCTACAACTTTGAAGCAGTTTTTATTGAAAATAATTTCTAGATTTTCATCTAGCAATTGTGCAACAGAAAGCAAGTTGTATTTCAAATTTTTGACAACTGCCACATCCTTCAAAGTGTAGTGATCATTTACTCTAACCAAACCCTTAGCAATTATAGGAGTTGAAGAATTATCGGCAAAAGTAACATTTTCTACACGTGACACAAAAGAGAGGGAGGAGAACCAATCTTTGTTACCGGTCATGTGGCGTGAGCAACCTGAATCCACAATCCAAATGTTCTCCTTCCTCAAACGTGTAACCTACATAAAAGCACAATTCGTCGATGACTCAATACTGGGGTTAGTCAAAAGGTATTTAAGTATCCAGTACTGAGTCACACGACGTGCAGTAGGAAAAACACGCGAAAGCTGAGATAAAGTTTGAGGTTTTCTATTCTTAACTCTTTTAGCACAAAAACCAGTAGCTCCAGAGGTAAAAGCAACAGTTCCAAAAGACAAGGCTGAAGCTCCGGAAGCAAAAGCTGAAGTTCCGAAGGAAACAACAGAAGGTCCGGGAGCTCTCGGAGCTATCAGAACTATCGGAGCTGCTTTTGCGGATTTCTTACCAGAAGGTCCGGAAGCTACCTTTTCAAATTTCTGACTCACTAAAGCAGGTTGTGTTTTTCTAATTGCATGAAAGTTATAAGATCTAGCAATTTTTCTTTCCTTTTTCTGTTGTTTAGCTAGTCTAAAACAAAAATCTATGACATGACCATCTCTACCATAGAAGGTACAATGAAATTTAACTTTGTGTTCATGTCTAGATGAGCAAGCAATATTTTTATTTGAAACCGAATGAGGCAACACTCCTGCAGACTTGAAAACCACTCCTTTTTGTTTAGGAACTGTTTGAATCAAACCACTTTCTAATGTCTTTACAATTTTAGGTGGATGTGCCTTAGCATGAGCATGAAAATCAAAACCTAAACCAGTTTTATCATTGCAAGACTTGGAAGAATTCAGCAGCAAGTTTAGGTTCTTATTCCCATTACAGAACCGATCTAATGTCCTATGCATGTCATCAAGTTTGTTGGACAGGTCAAGGCAATTTTCACATGAAGTTTTTCCTTTTTGTTTGCAATTGGAACAAAATTTAACTTCATGAGAACGTAAAGCATTGTTCAATATAGAAATTTCATTCATAGCATCCTGTAGTTTCTTATCAGGATCATCACAAGTAGAACAATGCAAATCAATTGTAGAACAGCTAGCATCTTCCAAGTTTTTATCATTAAGTGCAGCAAGCTCTCTGTTCTTTTCAATTTATTCATCAAGTCTATCTAGAGTGGAGGAGTGTGCACTTCTTAATGTGGACAATTGTTCATAGATTAAGTCACATGAGGTACATGCATCATCACTAGGAATCAAAGTTTTTAAATGGTTAATTTCAGATTCTAGTGATTCAATTTTAGCAGCATTATCCCTAAGCTTTTTGTCCTTTTTCTTGACAATAATAGTTGCACGAGAAATAGCATCACACATTTTATTACAGGTAGAACATACCTCATCGTCTTCACTGTTGTGTTATGCATCCTCCTGACTTGATCTTGATCTTGTTTTGCCCGCCATGAAGCATAAGTTGGCCAGATCGTCATCATCTTCATCACTTTCAAAGTCTACATCACTTGTACTAAGTTCTTGAAGTGCGGTGATGAAGCTGTTAATCATCTTGCGTCCTATGGTACCCTTCTTTTTCTTTTTGTTGGAATTTCCAGAGGAGGTCCGGACCTTGCTTTGTTTTTCTTCCCGGGTGGTCGGACCTGAAAGGTTAGGGCATTCTGTACGAAAGTGTCCTGTTTTACCACATTCAAAACAGCGTTGAGGTCCGGAGCTTCCTCTCCTTCTAGTTCTCACATTTTGCAATGCTTTTGAGAATCTAGTAGAGATGAGTGCCAACTCCTCTTCTGGAAAATTCTTCGATCTGCTCCAGGGTTAGTGAGGACAACAAAGCAAGAGTATTGCAAGATGATAATTGGCTGGAGCTAGACATATCACGTTGTGAAACAAATGCAATAGACTTGTTTGGGTTCTTACGTGCTAGGATGTCAATTTCATGAGTTTTTAGTTTAGAATAAAGTACATCTAATGTAAGAGAACTCATAACAGTTGATTCACGAATAGATGTTACTTTCATCTCCCAAATTGACATGTCTAATGCACTAAGAAGTTGCCTAGCATTCTCAGCATCAGAAAAATTTACATTGACACTACGTAAGTTGCTGAGAATTTTATTGAAACGAGCAATGAGGTCATCGATAGACTCACCTGGTTGCATCTCAAAACGCATATATTCCTTTTTGAACATATCTTGTTTTACCTCCTTAATTGTGTTGGAGCCTTCATGATAATCACAAAGAGCTCTCCAAACATCGTATGCTGATCGGAGGTGCGCGACACGATCAAAGTCGCTTTGAGTGAGTCCTTGGATGATCAAGTTTCGTGTTTTGTTGTTGTTGTCGACGTCCCGTAGGTTTGTGGCCGTGACTTGATCATTAGGTGGCACTTCATAAGGCTTACACACCTTCTCCCATATTGCAAAGCCTTGTGCCAGGATAAAAGCCTCCATGCGTGCCTTCCAAACCTGGAAATCAATATCAGCAAACACACAAGGTTTGGCGGAGTACTTCTCCATGATGATTAGTCAAAAACATGTGCAAATCTCAAATATTAGAGCACCGTGGCTCTGATACCAATTGTAGGATCGAAGAGCACGTGAAAAGCTACCAGAGGGGGGGTGAATGGTAGATTTAAAAATCTTACGGAGCGGAAACAATTAAACCCCAAATCCTTCGGCAGAAAAACGATCTGTTGAAGAAATCGTTTATGAGACTAATCTAAACGTGTTTCACCGTGACAAAAGTGATAGCTATCAGAGAGAATCAAGTCACGAAGACAACACAAAAAGAAACACTCAAATCCATCGAGGAAAACTCAAGTTATGAAAAAAAGATCAAACAATGGTCAATCTGCCCTACCCGAGAAAAAACAGTTCTGGAACGCTGCAAAGAAACTCGTGTAGATCATAGACCACAAATACAATGACCGTGAAATTTTGAAATATGATATACAATCAAGTTGTGTAGACAACCCAAAAAGAATCACGTCAATTGGATCTTTAAAACTCGAGTTATGATAAAACCACCGACGAAAGGTAGTGCTGTCCAGAAATTCGACGAGTAAAACTTGTCTGGAACAAGTCGGACGAACAAGGCCCCAAAGTCGTGTCTTACGAGCTTTGGCCTTCCCTTGCTTATATAACCAGCCCTTAGGCCATCCCAATCTCAACTAGGACTCCAATCCTAATCCGATCACAATCGGAACTTTCCATAACTGCTTAGGACTCTTCTATACGCAGATAGAAGCAATCTTAAGACTTCCAAACACCTTAGGAACGTATCCCACATTCCTAAACAACTCAAATTTGTGACCCACACGAAATCCTAACATAACCAACTCGATATTTCCATACCGAGCCATAACCGACTCAGCTAGCAGCCTAAGTCTTCAATCGATACGATCCGATCCTTCCGATCAGATCTTCCTTCCATAATCCGTCTCTAGAAGCATATTGCCACATCATGCACCTCATGCATACGTGCGAACACCTCCCTTTGACCTTCATATGCACTGCCCTTGATTCAATAATCCTGCGCGACCTCCTGACCCGCTCAACCACAGTTCCTCCCGAACTTGGTTGTTGGAACCTCATCTCCTCCTGAGACTAGTCCAATGGATCCTGTCACCAGCCATGACTTGAACTCAAGCAACACCTGCACATGAACAAACAAACAATCCATACGAGCCCAAGTCCTCGACTTGACTCAAGTTAGTTCCAAACACAACACCTTATGTGAGCACCTCACATAAGCATGTTGCAAAACCTCAATAGAAACGATATCAACTGTATTCAACCAAAACGCACCAAAAACTTAGCAAATGAATACTAAGCAATCTTTCCAATAATGTAAAGCAAGTACAAAACATTGCAAATGAAAAGCAGAAGCACTACGGTCAAGTTTCGGACCTTGCCAGAGCAACCCGGACCTTGAGTCGGAGCTAACAAAAGCTAGTAGAACCTAGCACCGGAGCTTACCAAAAACTAGTCAAAACTAGTGAACCCAAAACCGGAGCTAGACAAAGTACGTCAGAGTTTAGCAAAGGCATGCCGGAGCTATCAAATATATGCCGGAGCTATCAGAGACATGCTGGAGCTATCAAAGACATGCCGGAGCTAAAAATAAGGCTCACCGGAGCTAACCAAAACTAGTCGGACCTTACCAAGAAGTCGGACCTAGCTTCGAACATAGCCGGAGCTACCCAAAACAAGCCGGACCTACCGTCGGACCTTGTTGTAGCTCGGAGCTAGAGTCGGACCTTGATAAAAAGGTGTTTTGGTGATATTCAAAAGTTTTATCGTCAAAGCAAGTATATTCACTACAAGCCAATGTATTCAGCACACATAGGTCTTACATTATTATTTTTAATATTCATGTTTTATGAAACTAATATGTTATAAGGAACGGGAAAGTATTACACATCGGACGGGATCATAACAGCACTAAGGCACCGGACCCCATCAGAACTCTAAAAGTTAAGTGTAGTCCTTGTGTTGCATCCTTTTCTTTACATTGTTGCACGGGGGTACATTTGTGTTCGGCTGCGCGAGCATATGGGGGGCGGACGTGCGCGTGGCTCTCCATGTCGGATGCTATCATACCAGCACTAAAGCACCGAATCCCATCGGAACTCCAAAGTTAAGCGTGCTTGGGCGAGAGTAGTACTAGGATGGGTGATCTCCAGGGAAGTCCTCGTGTTGCATCCCTTTTTTGCCGGTACACATTTGTCTTTCATTTAGGCCCTTACAATGGAAAATAACAATAGTAACAATACCTCATCCAAGACATAGTAAAACAATACCACATCCACATCATAGCAAAACAATATCCCAGTCGTAGTAAAAATTGGCATGTTACCGTGTTTTTTTCTATAATTCTTAACAATGTGAAAATAAGGGACTTGGCGAAATCCCTTACATCCAGTTGTGGCATTTGATATTTGTATCCCTTTTTGTTCGTACGCCTTTGTGTTTCATTTCAATTTACTATTATATTTTAATATTGTTATTTTGTGGAATTCAATATTTCATGTTATTATTTCTTGTATTCTTTTTTGTTGGCACACATTTATCCTTCATTTAAATTCGTTATTATTTTTAATATTCATGTTTTATGAAACTAATATGTTATAAGGAACATGAAAGTATTACACGTTGGACAGGATCATAATAGCACTAAGGCACCGGACCCCATCAGAACTCTGAAAGTTAAGTGTAGTCCTTGTGTTGCATCTTTTTTTTTAAGGCGTTGCACGGGGGTACATTCATGTTCTGCTACGCGAGCATATAGGGGGCGGACGTGTGCGTGGCTCTTCTGAAATCGTGTAGGCGAAGGTGACGGGAGAACTTATAAGGAACGAGAAGGTGTTACATGTCGGATGCAATCATACCAGAACTAGAGCACCGGATGCCATCAGAACTCCAAAACTAAACGTGCTTGGGCGAGAGTAGTACTAGGATGGGTGATCTCCTGGGAATTCCTCATGTTGCATCCTTTTTTTGCCGATACGCATTTATCTTTTATTTAAAACCGTTTATTATTTTTTGTTATCTCATTTGGTTTTGTGGAATTTAATATTTTGACAGCTCCGTACGGGTTATGTTAATGTTCCGTAGCGCGAGCATATGGGGGCGGATGTGCGCGTGGCTCTCCGGAAATCATGTAGACGAAGGTGACGGGAGAGCTTATAAGGAACACGAAGGTGTTATGTGTTGGATGTGATCATACCAGCACTAAAGCATCGGTTCCCATCAGAACTCCGAAGTTAAGCGTGCTTGGGAGAGAAGTCCTCGTGTTGCATCCCTTTTTTGCCGGTACACATTTATCTTTCATTTAGGCCCTTATAATGGAAAATAACAATAGCAACAATACCTCATCCAAGCCATAGTAAAACAATACCACATCCACATCATAGCAAAACAATATCCCAGCCGTAGTAAAAATTGGCATCTTACCGTGTTTTTTCTATAATTCTTAACAATGTGAATATTAGGGAATTGGCGAAATCCGTTACATCCAAGTTGTGGCATTTGATATTTGTATCCCTTTTGTTTGTACGCCTTTGTGTTTTATTTAAATTTACTATTATATTTTAATATTGTTATTTTGTGGAATTCAATATTTTATGTTATTATTTCTTGTATTCTTTTTTGTTGGCATGCCTTTCTCCTTCATTTAAATTCGTTATTATTTTTAATATTCATGTTTTATGAAACTAATATGTTATAAGGAACGGGAAAGTATTACACATCGGACGGGATCATAACAGCACTAAAGCACCGGACCCCATCAGAACTCTGAAAGTTAAGCGTAGTCCTTGTGTTGCATCATTTTTTTACAGCATTGCACGGGGGTACATTTGTGTTCGGCTGCGCGAGCATATGGGGGGCGGACGTGCGCGTGGCTCTCCTGAAATCGTGTAGGGGAAGGTGCTTATAAGAACGACATGGTGTTACATGTCGGATGCTATCATACCAGCACTAAAGCACCGGATCCCATCAGAACTCCAAAGTTAAGCGTGCTTGGGCGAGAGTAGTACTAGGATGGGTGATATCCTGGGAAGTCCTCGTGTTGCATCCCTTTTTTGCCGGTACACATTTGTCTTTCATTTAGGCCCTTACAATGGAAAATAACAATAGTAACAATACCTCATCCAAGCCATAGTAAAACAATACCACATCCACATCATAGCAAAACAATATCCCAGCCGTAGTAAAAATTGGCATGTTACCGTGTTTTTTTCTATAATTCTTAACAATGTGAAAATAAGGGACTTGGCGAAATCCCTTACATCCAGTTGTGGCATTTGATATTTGTATCCCTTTTTGTTCGTACGCCTTTGTGTTTTATTTCAATTTACTATTATATTTTAATATTATTATTTTGTGGAATTCAATATTTCATGTTATTATTTCTTGTATTCTTTTTTGTTGGCACACATTTATCCTTCATTTAAATTCGTTATTATTTTTAATATTCATGTTTTATGAAACTAATATGTTATAAGGAACAGGAAAGTATTACACGTTGGACAGGATCATAACAGCACTAAGGCACCGGACCCCATCAGAACTCTGAAAGTTAAGTGTAGTCCTTGTGTTGCATCCTTTTTTTAAGGCGTTGCACGGGGGTACATTCGTGTTCTGCTATGCGAGCATATAGGGGGCGGACATGCGCGTGGCTCTCCTGAAATCGTGTAGGCAAAGGTGACGGGAGAACTTATAAGGAACGAGAAGGTGTTACATGTCGGATGCGATCATACCAGAACTAGAGCACCGGATGCCATCAGAACTCCAAAACTAAACGTGCTTGGGCGAGAGTAGTACTAGGATGGGTGATCTCCTGGGAATTCCTCATGTTGCATCATTTTTTTGCCGATACGCATTTATCTTTTATTTAAAACCATTTATTATGTTTTGTTATCTCATTTGGTTTTGTGGAATTTAATATTTTGACAGCTCCGTATGGGTTATGTTAATGTTCCGTAGTGCGAGCATATGGGGGCGGATGTGCGCGTGGCTCTCCGGAAATCATGTAGACGAAGGTGACGGGAGAGCTTATAAGGAACACGAAGGTGTTATGTGTTGGATGCGATCATACCAGCACTAAAGCATCGGTTCCCATCAGAACTCCGAAGTTAAGCGTGCTTGGGAGAGAAGTCCTCGTGTTGCATCCCTTTTTTGCCGGTACACATTTATCTTTCATTTAGGCCCTTATAATGGAAAATAACAATAGCAACAATACCTCATCCAAGCCATAGTAAAACAATACCACATCCACATCATAGCAAAACAATATCCCAGCCTTAGTAAAATTTGGCATCTTACCGTGTTTTTCTATAATTCTTAACAATGTGAATATTAGGGACTTCGCGAAATCCGTTACATCCAAGTTGTGGCATTTGATATTTGTATCCCTTTTGTTTGTACGCCTTTGTGTTTTATTTAAATTTACTATTATATTTTAATATTGTTATTTTGTGGAATTCAATATTTTATGTTATTATTTCTTGTATTCTTTTTTGTTGGCATGCCTTTCTCCTTCATTTAAATTCGTTATTATTTTTAATATTCATGTTTTATGAAACTAATATGTTATAAGGAACGGGAAAGTATTACACATCGGACGGGATCATAACAGCACTAAGGCACCGGACCCCATCAGAACTCTGAAAGTTAAGCGTAGTCCTTGTGTTGCATCCTTTTTTTACAGCATTGCACGGGGGTACATTTGTGTTCGGCTCCGCGAGCATATGGGGGGTGGACGTGCGCGTGGCTCTCCTGAAATCGTGTAGGGGAAGGTGCTTATAAGAACAACATGGTGTTACATGTCGGATGCTATCATACCAGCACTAAAGCACCGGATCCCATCAGAACTCCAAAGTTAAGCGTGCTTGGGCGAGAGTAGTACTAGGATGGGTGATCTCCTGGGAAGTCCTCGTGTTGCATCCCTTTTTTGCCGGTACACATTTGTCTTTCATTTAGGCCCTTACAATGGAAAATAACAATAGTAACAATACCTCATCCAAGCCATAGTAAAACAATACCACATCCACATCATAGCAAAACAATATCCCAGCCATAGTAAAAATTGGCATGTACGTGTTTTTTTTTCTATAATTCTTAACAATGTGAAAATAAGGGACTTGGCGAAATCCCTTACATCCAGTTGTGGCATTTGATATTTGTATCCCTTTTTGTTCGTACGCCTTTGTGTTTTATTTCAATTTACTATTATATTTTAATATTATTATTTTGTGGAATTCAAAATTTCATGTTATTATTTCTTGTATTCTTTTTTGTTGGCACACATTTATCCTTCATTTAAATTCGTTATTATTTTTAATATTCATGTTTTATGAAACTAATATGTTATAAGGAACAGGAAAGTATTACACGTTGGACAGGATCATAACAGCACTAAGGCACCGGACCCCATCAGAACTCTGAAAGTTAAGTGTAGTCCTTGTGTTGCATCCTTTTTTTAAGGCGTTGCACGGGGGGTACATTCGTGTTCTGCTACGCGAGCATATAGGGGGCGGACATGCGCGTGGCTCTCCTGAAATCGTGTAGGCGAAGGTGACGGGAGAACTTATAAGGAACGAGAAGGTGTTACATGTCGGATGCGATCATACGAGAACTAGAGCACTGGATGCCATCAGAACTCCAAAACTAAACGTGCTTGGGCGAGAGTAGTACTAGGATGGGTGATCTCTTGGGAATTCCTCATGTTGCATCCTTTATTTGCCGATACACATTTATCTTTTATTTAAAACCGTTTATTATTTTTTGTTATCTCATTTGGTTTTGTGGAATTTAATATTTTGACAGCTCCGTACGGGTTATGTTCATGTTCCGTAGCGCGAGCATATGGGGGCGGATGTGCGCGTGGCTCTCCGGAAATCATGTAGACGAAGGTGACGAGAGAGCTTATAAGGAACACGAAGGTGTTATGTGTTGGATGCGATCATACCAGCACTAAAGCATCAGTTCCCATCAGAACTCCGAAGTTAAGCGTGCTTGGGAGAGAAGTCCTCGTGTTGCATCCCTTTTTTGCCGATACACATTTGTCTTTCATTTAGGCCCTTATAATGGAAAATAACAATAGCAACAATACCTCATCCAAGCCATAGTAAAACAATACCACATCCACATCATAGCAAAACAATATCCCAGCCGTAGTAAAAATTGGCATCTTACCGTGTTTTTTTCTATAATTCTTAACAATGTGAATATCAGGGACTTGGCGAAATCCGTTACATCCAAGTTGTGGCATTTGATATTTGTATCCCTTTTTTTATACGCCCTTTGTGTTTTATTTAAATTTACTATTATATTTTAATATTGTTATTTTGTGGAATTCAATATTTTATGTTATTATTTCTTGTATTCTTTTTTGTTGGCACGCCTTTTTCCTTCATTTAAATTCGTTATTATTTTTAATATTCATGGTTTATGAAACTAATATGTTATAAGGAACGGGAAAGTATTACACGTCTGACTGGATCATAACAGCACTAAGGCACTGGACCCCATCAGAACTCTGAAAGTTAAGTGTAGTCCTTGTGTTGCATCCTTTTTTTTACAGCGTTGCACGGGGGTACATTTGTGTTTGGCTGCGCGAGCATATGGGGGGTGGACGTGCGCGTGGCTCTCCTGAAATCGTGTAGGGGAAGGTGCTTATAAGGAACGACATGGTGTTACATGTCGGATGCGATCATACCAGCACTAAAGCACCGGATCCCATCAGAACTCCGAAGTTAAGCGTGCTTGGGCGAGAGTAGTACTAGGATGGGTGACCTCCTGGGAAGTCCTCGTGTTGCATCCCTTTTTTGCCGATACACATTTGTCTTTCATTTAGGCCCTTACAATGGAAAATAACAATAACTCATCCAAGCCATAGTAAAACAATACCACATCCACATCATAGCAAAACAATATCCCAGCCGTAGTAAAAATTGCCATCTTACCGTGTTTTTTTTTATAATTCTTAACAATGTGAAAATAGGGGACTTGGCGAAATCTTTTACATCCAGTTGTGGCATTTGATATTTGTATCCCTTTTTGTTCGTACGCCTTTGTGTTTTATTTCAATTTACTATTATATTTTAATATTGTTATTTTGTGGAATTCAATATTTCATGTTATTATTTCTTGTATTCTTTTTTGTTGGCACACATTTATCCGTGATTTAAATTCGTTATTATTTTTAATATTCATGTTTTATGAAACTAATATGTTATAAGGAACAGGAAAGTATTACACGTTGGACAGGATCATAACAGCACTAAGGCACCGGACCCCATCAGAACTCTGAAAGTTAAGTGTAGTCCTTGTGTTGCATCCTTTTTTACGGCATTGCACGAGGGTACATTCGTGTTCTGCTACGCGAGCATATAGGGGGCGGACGTGCGCGTGGCTCTCCTGAAATCGTGTAGGCGAAGGTGACGGGAGAACTTATAAGGAACGAGAAGGTGTTACATGTCGGATGCGATCATACCAGAACCAGAGCACTGGATGCCACCAGAACTCCAAAACTAAACGTGCTTTGGCGAGAGTAGTACTAGGATGGGTGATCTCTTGGGAATTCCTCATGTTGCATCCTTTTTTTGCCGATACACATTTATCTTTTATTTAAAACCGTTTATTATTTTTTGTTATCTCATTTGGTTTTGTGGAATTTAATATTTTGACAGCTCCGTACGGGTTATGTTCATGTTCCGTAGCGCGAGCATATGGGGGCGGATGTGCGCGTGGCTCTCCGGAAATCATGTAGACGAAGGTGACGAGAGAGCTTATAAGGAACACGAAGGTGTTATGTGTTGGATGCGATCATACCAGCACTAAAGCATGAGTTCCCATCAGAACTCCGAAGTTAAGCGTGCTTGTGAGAGAAGTCCTCGTGTTGCATCCCTTTTTTGCTGGTACACATTTGTCTTTCATTTAGGCCCTTATAATGGAAAATAACAATAGCAACAATACCTCATCCAAGCCATAGTAAAACAATACCACATCCACATCATAGCAAAACAATATCCCAGCCGTAGTAAAAATTGGCATCTTACCGTGTTTTTTTCTATAATTCTTAACAATGTGAATATCAGGGACTTGGCGAAATCCGTTACATCCAAGTTGTGGCATTTGATATTTGTATCCCTTTTTTTTGTACGCCCTTTGTGTTTTATTTAAATTTACTATTATATTTTAATATTGTTATTTTGTGGAATTCAATATTTTATGTTATTATTTCTTGTATTCTTTTTTGTTGGCACGCCTTTTCCTTCATTTAAATTCGTTATTATTTTTAATATTCATGGTTTATGAAACTAATATGTTATAAGGAACGGGAAAGTATTACAGGTCTGACTGGATCATAACAGCACTAAGGCACCGGACCCCATCAGAACTCTGAAAGTTACGTGTAGTCCTTGTGTTGCATCCTTTTTTTTACAGCGTTGCACGGGGGTACATTTATGTTTGGCTGCGCGAGCATATGGGGGGTGGACGTGCGCGTGGCTCTCCTGAAATCGTGTAGGGGAAGGTGCTTATAAGGAACGACATGGTGTTACATGTCGGATGCGATCATACTAGCACTAAAGCACCAGATCCCATCAGAACTCCGAAGTTAAGCGTGCTTGGGCGAGAGTAGTACTAGGATGGGTGACCTCCTAGGAAGTCCTCGTGTTGCATCCCTTTTTTGCCGATACACATTTGTCTTTCATTTAGGCCCTTATAATGGAAAATAACAATAGTAACAATACCTCATCCAAGCCATAGTAAAACAATACCACATCCACATCATAGCAAAACAATATCCCAGCCGTAGTAAAAATTGGCATGTTACCGTGTTTTTTTCCTATAATTCTTAACAATGTGAAAATAGGGGACTCGGCGAAATCTCTTACATCCAGTTGTGGCATTTGATATTTGTATCCCTTTTTGTTCGTACGCCTTTGTGTTTTATTTCAATTTACTATTATATTATAATATTGTTATTTTGTGGAATTCAATATTTCATGTTATTATTTCTTGTATTCTTTTTTGTTGGCACACATTTATCCTTCATTTAAATTCGTTATTATTTTTAATATTCATGTTTTATTAAACTAATATGTTATAAGGAACAGGAAAGTATTACACGTTGGACAGGATCATAACAGCACTAAGGCACCGGACCCCATCAGAACTCTAAAAGTTAAGTGTAGTCCTTGTGTTGCATCCTTTTTTTACGGCGTTGCACGGGAGTACATTCGTGTTCTGCTACGCGAGCATATAGGGGGCGGACGTGCATGTGGCTCTCCTGAAATCGTGTAGGCGAAGGTGACGGGAGAACTTATAAGGAACGAGAAGGTGTTACATGTCGGATGCGATCATACCAGAACTAGAGCACTGGATGCCATCAGAACTCCAAAACTAAACGTGCTTGGGCGAGAGTAGTACTAGGATGGGTGATCTCTTGGGAATTCCTCATGTTGCATCCTTTTTTTGCCGATACACATTTATCTTTTATTTAAAACCGTTTATTATTTTTTGTTATCTCATTTGGTTTTGTGGAATTTAATATTTTGAAAGCTCCGTACATGTTATGTTCATGTTCCGTAGCGCGAGCATATGGGGGCGGATGTGCGCGTGGCTCTCCAGAAATCATGTAGACGAAGGTGACGAGAGAGCTTATAAGGAACACGAAGGTGTTATGTGTTGGATGCGATCATACCAGCACTAAAGCATCAGTTCCCATCAGAACTCCGAAGTTAAGCGTGCTTGGAAGAGAAGTCCTCGTGTTGCATCCCTTTTTTGCCGGTACACATTTGTCTTTCATTTAGGCCCTTATAATGGAAAATAACAATAGCAACAATACCTCATCCAAGCCATAGTAAAACAATACCACATCCACATCATAGCAAAACAATATCCCAGCCGTAGTAAAAATTGGCATCTTACCATGTTTTTTTCTATAATTCTTAACAATGTGAATATCAGGGACTTGGCGAAATCCGTTACATCCAAGTTGTGGCATTTGATATTTGTATCCCTTTTTTTATACGCCCTTTGTGTTTTATTTAAATTTACTATTATATTTTAATATTGTTATTTTGTGGAATTCAATATTTTATGTTATTATTTCTTGTATTCTTTTTTGTTGGCATGCCTTTTTCCTTCATTTAAATTCGTTATTATTTTTAATATTCATGGTTTATGAAACTAATATGTTATAAGGAACGGGAAAGTATTACACGTCTGACTGGATCATAACAGCACTAAGGCACCGGACCCCATCAGAACTCTGAAAGTTAAGTGTAGTCCTTGTGTTGCATCCTTTTTTTTACAGCGTTGCACGGGGGTACATTTGTGTTTGGCTGCGCGAGCATATGGTGGGCGGACGTGCGCGTGGCTCTCTTGAAATTGTGTAGGGGAAGGTGCTTATAAGGAACGTGATGAGTAGGTTTAGGCCCGATCTTCCGAAAGGTATATCGATTGGGGTGGAGAACTCGACGTTGATGATCCGCGGCACTCGAGCGGTTCGAGTACCCCTGCAATCACTACACCACGGCTCCGTTGGTTATCAACCGTGCTGCACACGCTTGACCTCGCCAAGAAGGCTAATCCCTGCAAGTGCAATCGTGAACACGAGCAAGAACGTAGAAGACACGATCGGAAATCGCGAAATTGGGGTCTCACAAACCGTAGAACGGCGATTTTATTGATCTAAGCAAAACCCACCGAATATGACCGGCGGCTGCAGTATTTATAGGCTAGGGTTCTACCAAAACACGATTAGACGCGTCCCTAATGGACTCTTACGGGATACAAGGCCCAAAGGCCCGATTCGGTGGCGCAGCACCGGACAGAAATATGGACTCGACTTGTTTCGACGATTCCCAATGACTACTGAGGAATTTTGAGGTGGGACTAGAACCATTGGAAAGTTTATCTTCTCCTCTTTCCGTGCATATGTAGAACGTCGAAAACGGAGTCCGTATGCCTCCTGGGCGTCTGTTTTAAGGTGGACTGCTCCTGGACTCCGAGTTGAACTCGAGTCCGAGTTGTAAACTGTTTCCATCTACTTGTGGACGTCCCAGGTGGTTCTCCACGCTCCCAAGGCCTCCTTCCTTCACTTGTTTATCTTTTCCATTATTCCTAATAACAATTAAATCATCACATAGCAATCTATTCTCAAACTCACATGCAAAAGAAGCTCAGAACGAATTCACCTGCTGATTTAATAACCGTGCCCGTGCTCTTGTGATTGGTCCTTGCAGTTCAATGCGCGTCTCTGCTGTTGTGATGTCCTCATCAGAACGACATGGTGTTACATGTTGGATGCGATCATACCAGCACTAATGCACCAGATCCCATCAGAACTCCGAAGTTAAGCGTGCTTGGGCGAGAGTAGTACTAGGATGGGTGACCTCCTGGGAAGTCCTCGTGTTGCATCCCTTTTTTGCCGATACACATTTGTCTTTCATTTAGGCCCTTACAATGGAAAATAACAATACCTCATCCAAGCCATAGTAAAACAATACCACATCCACATCATAGCAAAACAATATCCCAGCCGTAGTAAAAATTGGCATCTTACCGTGTTTTTTTATAATTCTTAACCATGTGAAAATAGGGGACTTGGCGAAATCTTTTACATCCAGTTGTGGCATTTGATATTTGTATCCCTTTTTGTTCGTACGCCTTTGTGTTTTATTTCAATTTACTATTATATTTTAATATTGTTATTTTGTGGAATTCAATATTTCATGTAGTTATTTCTTGTATTCTTTTTTGTTGGCACACATTTATCCTTGATTTAAATTCGTTATTATTTTTAATATTCATGTTTTATGAAACTAATATGTTATAAGGAACAGGAAAGTATTACACGTTGGACAGGATCATAACAGCACTAAGGCACCGGACCCCATCAGAACTCTGAAAGTTAAGTGTAGTCCTTGTGTTGCATCCTTTTTTACGGCATTGCACGGGGGTACATTCGTGTTCTGCTACGCGAGCATATAGGGGGCGGACGTGCGCGTGGCTCTCCTGAAATCGTGTAGGCGAAGGTGACGGGAGAACTTATAAGGAACGAGAAGGTGTTACATGTCGGATGCGATCATACCAGAACTAGAGCACTAGATGCCACCAGAACTCCAAAACTAAACGTGCTTGGGCGAGAGTAGTACTAGGATGGGTTATCTCTTGGGAATTCCTCATGTTGCATCCTTCTTTTGCCGATACACATTTATCTTTTATTTAAAACCGTTTATTATTTTTGTTATCTCATTTGGTTTTGTGGAATTTAATATTTTGACAGCTCCATACGGGTTATGTTCATAGTCCGTAGCGCGAGCATATGGGGGCAGATGTGCGCGTCTGACTGGATCAACATCCACATCCACATCATAGCAACAATACCTCATCCAAGCCATAGTAAAACAATACCACATCCACATCATAGCAAAACAATATCCCAGCCGTAGTAAAAATTGGTATCTTACCGTGTTTTTTTCTATAATTCTTAACAATGTGAATATCAGGGACTTGGCGAAATCCGTTACATCCAAGTTGTGGCATTTGATATTTGTATCCCTTTTTTTTTGTATGCCCTTTGTGTTTTATTTAAATTTACTATTATATTTTAATATTGTTATTTTGTGGAATTCAATATTTTATGTTATTATTTCTTGTATTCTTTTTGGTTGGCACGCCTTTTTCCTTCATTTAAATTCGTTATTATTTTTAATATTCATGGTTTATGAAACTAATATGTTATAAGGAACGGGAAAGTATTACACGTCTGACTCGATCATAACAGCACTAAGGCACCGGACCCCATCAGAACTCTGAAAGTTAAGTGTAGTCCTTGTGTTGCATCCTTTTTTTTTACAGCGTTGCATGGGGGTACATTTGTGTTTGGCTGCGCGAGCATATGGGGGGTGGACGTGCGTGTGGCTCTCCTGAAATCGTGTAGGGAAAGGTGCTTATAAGGAACGACATGGTGTTACATGTCGGATGCGATCATACCAGCACTAAAGCACCAGATCCCATCAGAACTCCGAAGTTAAGCGTGCTTGAGCAAGAGTAGTACTAGGATGGGTGACCTCCTGGGAAGTCCTCGTGTTGCATCCCTTTTTTGCCGATACACATTTGTCTTTCATTTAGGCGCTTACAATGGAAAATAACAATAGTAACAATACCTCATCCAAGCCATAGTAAAACAATACCACATCCACATCATAGCGAAACAATATCCCAGCCGTAGTAAAAATTGGCATGTTACAGTGTTTTTTCCTATAATTCTTAACAATGTGAAAATAGGGGACTTGGCGAAATCTCTTACATCCAGTTGTGGCATTTGATATTTGCATCCCTTTTTGTTCGTACGCCTTTGTGTTTTATTTCAATTTACTATTATATTATAATATTGTTATTTTGTGGAATTCAATATTTCATGTTATTATTTCTTGTATTCTTTTTTGTTGGCACACATTTATCCTTCATTTAAATTCGTTATTATTTGTAATATTCATGTTTTATTAAACTAATATGTTATAAGGAACAGGAAAGTATTACACGTTGCACAGGATCATAACAGCACTAAGGCACCGGACCCCATCAGAACTCTAAAAGTGAAGTGTAGTCCATGTGTTGCATCCTTTTTTTACGGCGTTGCACGGGAGTACATTCCTGTTCTGCTACGCGAGCATATAGGGGGCGGACGTGCGCGTGGCTCTCCTGAAATCATGTAGGCGAAGGTAACGGGAGAACTTATAAGGAACGAGAAGGTGTTACATGTCGGATGCAATCATACCAGAACTAGAGCACTGGATGCCATCAGAACTCCAAAACTAAACGTGCTTGGGCGAGAGTAGTACTAGGATGGGTGATCTCTTGGGAATTCCTCATGTTGCATCCTTTTTTTGCCGATACACATTTATCTTTTATTTAAAACTGTTTATTATTTTTTTGTTATCTCATTTGGTTTTGTGGAATTTAATATTTTGACAGCTCCGTACGGGTTATGTTCATGTTCCGTAGCGCGAGCATATGGGGGCGGATGTGCGCGTGGCTCTCCGGAAATCATGTAGACGAAGGTGACGAGAGAGCTTATAAGGAACACGAAGGTGTTATGTGTTGGATGCGATCATACCAACACTAAAGCATCAGTTCCCATCAGAACTCCGAAGTTAAGCGTGCTTGGGAGAGAAGTTCTCGGGTTGCATCCCTTTTTTGCCGATACACATTTGTCTTTCATTTAGGCCCTTATAATGGAAAATAACAATAGCAACAAAACCTCATCCAAGCCATAGTAAAACAATACCACATCCACATCATAGCAAAACAATATCCCAGCCGTAGTAAAAATTGGCATCTTACCGTGTTTTTTCTATAATTCTTAACAATGTGAATATCAGGGACTTGGCGAAATCCGTTACATCCAAGTTGTGGCATTTGATATTTGTATCCCTTTTTTTTGTACGCCCTTTGTGTTTTATTTAAATTTACTATTATATTTTAATATTGTTATTTTGTGGAATTCAATATTTTATGTTATTATTTCTTGTATTCTTTTTTGTTGGCACGCCTTTTTACTTCATTTAAATTCATTATTATTTTTAATATTCATGTTTTATGAAACTAATATATTATAAGGAACGGGAAAGTATTACACGTCTGACTGGATCATAACAGCACTAAGGCACCGGACCCCATCAGAACTCTGAAAGTTAAGTGTAGTCCTTGTGTTGCATCCTTTTTTTTTACTTTGTTGCAAGGGGGTACATTTGTGTTTGGCTGCGCGAGCATATGGGGGGCGGACATGCGCGTGGCTCTCCTGAAATCGTGTAGGGGAAGGTGCTTATAAGGAACGTGATGAGTAGGTTTAGGCCCGACCTTCCGAAAGGTATGTCGATTGGGGTGGAGAACTCGACGTTGATGATCCGCGGCACTCGAGCGGTTCGAGTACCCCTGCAATCACTACACCACGGCTCCGTTGGTTATCAACCGTGCTGCACACGCTTGACCTCGCCAAGAAGGCTAATCCCTGCAAGTGCAATCGAGAACACGAGCAAGAACGTAGAAGACACGATCGGAAATCGCGAAATTGGGGTCTCACAAACCGTAGAACGGCGATTTTATTGATCTAAGCAAAACCCACCGAATATGACAGGCGGCTGCAGTATTTATAGGCTAGGGTTCTACCAAAACACGATTAGACGCGTCCCTAATGGACTCTTACGGGATACAAGGCCCAAAGGCCCGATTCGGTGGCGCAGCACCGGACAGAAATATGGACTCGACTTGTTTCGACGATTCCCTATGACTACGGAAGAATTTTGAGGTGGGACTAGAACCATTGGAAAGTTTATCTTCTCCTCTTTCCGTGCATATGTAGAACGTCGAAAACGGAGTCCGTATGCCTCCTGGGCGTCTGTTTTAAGGTGGACTGCTCCTGGACTCCGAGTTGAACTCGAGTCCGAGTTGTAAACTGTTTCCATCTACTTGTGGACGTCCCAGGTGGTTCTCCACGCTCCCAAGGCCTCCTTCCTTCACTTGTTGATCTTTTCCATTATTCTTAATAACAATGAAATCATCACATAGCAATCTATTCTCAAACTCACATGCAAAAGAAGTTAAGAACGAATTCACCTGCTGATTTAATAACCGTGCCCGTGCTCTTGTGATTGGTCCTTGCAGTTCAATGCGCGTCTCTGCTGTTGTGATGTCCTCATCAGAACGACATGGTGTTACATGTCGGATGCGATCATACCAGCACTAATGCACCGGATCCCATCAGAACTCTGAAGTTAAGCGTGCTTGGGCGAGAGTAGTACTAGGATGGGTGACCTCCTGGGAAGTCCTCGTGTTGCATCCCTTTTTTGCCGATACACATTTGTCTTTCATTTAGGCCCTTACAATGGAAAATAACAATACCTCATCCAAGCCATAGTAAAACAATACCACATCCACATCATAGCAAAACAATATCCCAGCCGTAGTAAAAATTGGCATCTTACCGTGTTTTTTTTTATAATTCTTAACAATGTGAAAATAGGGGACTTGGCGAAATCTTTTACATCCAGTTGTGGCATTTGATATTTGTATCCCTTTTTGTTCGTACGCCTTTGTGTTTTATTTCAATTTACTATTATATTTTAATATTGTTATTTTGTGGAATTTAATATTTCATGTTATTATTTCTTGTATTCTTTTTTGTTGGCACACATTTATCTGATTTAAATTCGTTATTATTTTTAATATTCATGTTTTATGAAACTAATATGTTATAAGGAACAGGAAAGTATTACACGTTGGACAGGATCATAACAGCACTAAGGCACCGGACCCCATCAGAACTCTGAAAGTTAAGTGTAGTCCTTGTGTTGCATCCTTTTTTACGGCATTGCACGGGGGTACATTCGTGTTCTGCTACGCGAGCATATAGGGGGCGGACGTGCGCGTGGCTCTCCTGAAATCGTGTAGGCGAAGGTGACGGGAGAACTTATAAGGAACGAGAAGGTGTTACATGTCGGATGCGATCATACCAGAACTAGAGCACTGGATGCCACCAAAACTCCAAAACTAAACGTGCTTGGGCGAGAGTAGTACTAGGATGGGTTATCTCTTGGGAATTCCTCATGTTGCATCCTTCTTTTGCCGATACACATTTATCTTTTATTTAAAACCGTTTATTATTTTTGTTATCTCATTTGGTTTTGTGGAATTTAATATTTTGACAGCTCCATACGGGTTATGTTCATGTTCCGTAGCGCGAGCATATGGGGGCAGATGTGCGCGTGGCTCTCCGGAAATCATGTAGACGAAGGTGACGGGAGAGCTTATAAGGAACATGAAGGTGTTATGTGTTGGATGCGATCATACCAGCACTAAAGCATCGGTTCCCATCAGAACTCCGAAGTTAAGCGTGCTTGGGAGAGAAGTCCTCGTGTTGCATCCCTTTTTTGCCAATACACATTTGTCTTTCATTTAGTCCCTTATAATGGAAAATAACAATAGTAACAATACCTCATCCAAGCCATAGTAAAACAATACCACATCCACATCATAGCAAAACAATATCCCAGCCGTAGTAAAAATTGGCATGTTACCGTGTTTTTTTCCTATAATTCTTAACAATGTGAAAATAGGGGACTTGGCGAAATCTCTTACATCCAGTTGTGGCATTTGATATTTGTATCCCTTTTTGTTCGTACGCCTTTGTGTTTTATTTCAATTTATTATTATATTATAATATTGTTATTTTGTGGAATTCAATATTTCATGTTATTATTTCTTGTATTCTTTTTTGTTGGCACACATTTATCCTTGATTTAAATTCGTTATTATTTTTAATATTCATGTTTTATGAAACTAATATGTTATAAGGAACAGGAAAGTATTACACGTTGGATCATAACAGCACTAAGGCACTGGACCCCATCAGAACTCTGAAAGTTAAGTGTAGTCCTTGTGTTGCATCCTTTTTTACGGTATTGCACGGGGGTACATTCGTGTTCTGCTATGCGAGCATATAGGGGGCGGACGTGCGCGTGGCTCTCCTGAAATCGTGTAGGCGAAGGTGACGGGAGAACTTATAAGGAACGAGAAGGTGTTACATGTCGGATGCGATCATACCAGAACTAGAGCACTGGATGCCACCAGAACTCCAAAACTAAACGTGCTTGGGCGAGAGTAGTACTAGGATGGGTTATCTCTTGGGAATTCCTCATGTTGCATCCTTCTTTTGCCGATACACATTTATCTTTCATTTAAAACCGTTTATTATTTTTGTTATCTCATTTGGTTTTGTGGAATTTAATATTTTGACAGCTCCATACGGGTTATGTTCATGTTCCGTAGCGCGAGCATATGGGGGCAGATGTGCGCGTGGCTCTCCGGAAATCATGTAGACGAAGGTGACGGGAGAGCTTATAAGGAACATGAAGGTGTTATGTGTTGGATGCGATCATACCAGCACTAAAGCATCGGTTCCCATCAGAACTCCGAAGTTAAGCGTGCTTGGGAGAGAAGTCCTCGTGTTGCATCCCTTTTTTGCCGGTACAGATTTGTCTTTCTTTTAGGCCCTTATAATGGAAAATAACAATAGCAACAATACCTCATCCAAGCCATAGTAAAACAATACCACATCCACATCATAGCAAAACAATATCCCAGCCGTAGTAAAAATTGGCATCTTACCGTGTTTTTTCTATAATTCTTAACAATGTGAATATCAGGGACTTGGCGAAATCCGTTACATCCAAGTTGTGGCATTTGATATTTGTATTCCTTTTTTTTTGTACGCCCTTTGTGTTTTATTTAAATTTACTATTATATTTTAATATTGTTATTTTGTGGAATTCAATATTTTATGTTATTATTTCTTGTATTCTTTTTTGTTGGCACGCCTTTTTCCTTCATTTAAATTCGTTATTATTTTTAATATTCATGGTTTATGAAACTAATATGTTATAAGGAACGGGAAAGTATTACACGTCTGACTGGATCATAACAGCACTAAGGCACCGGACCCCATCAGAACTCTGAAAGTTAAGTGTAGTCCTTGTGTTGCATCCTTTTTTTTACAGCGTTGCACGGGGGTACATTTGTGTTTGGCTGCGCGAGCATATGGGGGGTGGACGTGCGCGTGGCTCTCCTGAAATCGTGTAGGGGAAGGTGCTTATAAGGAACGACATGGTGTTACATGTCGGATGCGATCATACCAGCACTAAAGCACCGGATCCCATCAGAACTCCGAAGTTAAGCGTGCTTGGGCGAGAGTAGTACTAGGATGGGTGACCTCCTGGGAAGTCCTCGTGTTGCATCCCTTTTTTGCCGATACACATTTGTCTTTCATTTAGGCCCTTATAATGGAAAATAACAATAGTAACAATACCTCATCCAAGCCATAGTAAAACAATACCACATCCGCATCATAGCAAAACAATATCCCAGCCATAGTAAAAATTGGCATGTTACCGTGTTTTTTTCCTATAATTCTTAACAATGTGAAAATAGGGGACTTGGCGAAATCTCTTACATCCAGTTGTGGCATTTGATATTTGTATCCCTTTTTGTTCGTACGCCTTTGTGTTTTATTTCAATTTACTATTATATTATAATATTGTTATTTTGTGGAATTCAATATTTCATGTTATTATTTCTTGTATTCTTTTTTGTTGGCACACATTTATCCTTCATTTAAATTTGTTATTATTTTTAATATTCATGTTTTATTAAACTAATATGTTATAAGGAACAGGAAAGTATTACACGTTGGACAGGATCATAACAGCACTAAGGCACCGGACCCCATCAGAACTCTAAAAGTTAATTGTAGTCCTTGTGTTGCATCCTTTTTTACGGCGTTGCACGGGAGTACATTCGTGTTCTGCTACGCGAGCATATAGGGGGCGGACGTGCGCGTGGCTCTCCTGAAATCGTGGCGAAGGTGACGGGAGAACTTATAAGGAACGAGAAGGTGTTACATGTCGGATGCGATCATACCAGAACTAGAGCACTGGATGCCATCAGAACTCCAAAACTAAACGTGCTTGGGCGAGAGTAGTACTAGGATGGGTGATCTCTTGGGAATTCCTCATGTTGCATCCTTTTTTTGCCGATACACATTTATCTTTTATTTAAAACCGTTTATTATTTTTTGTTATCTCATTTGGTTTTGTGGAATTTAATATTTTGACAGCTCCGTACGGGTTATGTTCATGTTCCGTAGCGCGAGCATATGGGGGCGGATGTGCGCGTGGCTCTCCGGAAATCATGTAGACGAAGGTGACGAGAGAGCTTATAAGCAACACGAAGGTGTTATGTGTTGGATGCGATCATACCAGCACTAAAGCATCAGTTCCCATCAGAACTCCGAAGTTAAGCGTGCTTGGGAGAGAAGTCCTCGTGTTGCATCCCTTTTTTGCCGGTACACATTTGTCTTTCATTTAGGCCCTTATAATGGAAAATAACAATAGCAACAATACCTCATCCAAGCCATAGTAAAACAATACCACATCCACATCATAGCAAAACAATATCCCAGCCGTAGTAAAAATTGGCATCTTACCGTGTTTTTTTCTATAATTCTTAACAATGTGAATATCAGGGACTTGGCGAAATCCGTTACATTCAAGTTGTGGCATTTGATATTTGTATCCCTTTTTTTATACGCCCTTTGTGTTTTATTTAAATTTACTATTATATTTTAATATTGTTATTTTGTGGAATTCAATATTTTATGTTATTATTTCTTGTATTCTTTTTTGTTGGCACGCCTTTTTCCTTCATTTAAATTCGTTATTATTTTTAATATTCATGGTTTATGAAACTAATATGTTATAAGGAATGGGAAAGTATTACACGTCTGACTGGATCATAACAGCACTAAGGCACCGGACCCCATCAGAACTCTGAAAGTTAATTGTAGTCCTTGTGTTGCATCCTTTTTTTTACAGCGTTGCACGGGGGTACATTTGTGTTTGGCTGCGCGAGCATATGGGGGGTGGACGTGCGCGTGGCTCTCCTGAAATCGTGTAGGGGAAGGTGCTTATAAGGAATGACATGGTGTTACATGTTGGATGCGATCATACCAGCACTAAAGCACCGGATCCCATCAGAACTCCGAAGTTAAGCGTGCTTGGGCGAGAGTAGTACTAGGATGGGTGACCTCCTGGGAAGTCCTCGTGTTGCATCCCTTTTTTGCCGATACACATTTGTCTTTCATTTAGGCCCTTATAATGGAAAATAAAAATAGTAACAATACCTCATCCAAGCCATAGTAAAACAATACCACATCCACATCATAGCAAAACAATATCCCAGCCGTAGTAAAAATTGGCATGTTACCGTGTTTTTTTCCTATAATTCTTAACAATGTGAAAATAGGGGACTTGGCGAAATCTCTTACATCCAGTTGTGGCATTTGATATTTGTATCCGTTTTTGTTCGTACGCCTTTGTGTTTTATTTCAATTTACTATGATATTATGATATTGTTATTTTGTGGAATTCAATATTTCATGTTATTATTTCTTGTATTCTTTTTGGTTGGCACACATTTATCCTTCATTTAAATTCGTTATTATTTTTAATATTCATGTTTTATTAAACTAATATGTTATAAGGAACAGGAAAGTATTACACGTTGGACAGGATCATAACAGCACTAAGGCACCGGACCCCATCAGAACTCTAAAAGTTAAGTGTAGTCCTTGTGTTGCATCCTTTTTTTACGGCGTTGCACGGGAGTACATTCGTGTTCTGCTACGCGAGCATATAGGGGGCGGACGTGCACGTGGCTCTCCTGAAATCATGGCGAAGGTGACGGGAGAACTTATAAGGAACGAGAAGGTGTTACATGTCGGATGCGATCATACCAAAACTAGAGCACTGGATGCCATCAGAACTCCAAAACTAAACGTGCTTGGGCGAGAGTAGTACTAGGATGGGTGATCTCTTGGGAATTCCTCATGTTGCATCCTTTTTTTGCCGATACACATTTATCTTTTATTTAAAACCGTTTATTATTTTTTGTTATCTCATTTGGTTTTGTGGAATTTAATATTTTGACAGCTTCGTACGGGTTATGTTCATGTTCCGTAGCGCGAGCATATGGGGGCGGATGTGCGCGTGGCTCTCCGGAAATCATGTAGACGAAGGTGACGAGAGAGCTTATAAGGAACACGAAGGTGTTATGTGTTGGATGCGATCATACCAGCACTAAAGCATCAGTTCCCATCAGAACTCCGAAGTTAAGCGTGCTTGGGAGAGAAGTCCTCGTGTTGCATCCCTTTTTTGCCGGTACACATTTGTCTTTCATTTAGGCCCTTATAATGGAAAATAACAATAGCAACAATACCTCATCCAAGCCATAGTAAAACAATACCACATCCACATCATAGCAAAACAATATCCCAGCCGTAGTAAAAATTGGCATCTTACCGTGTTTTTTTCTATAATTCTTAACAATGTGAATATCAGGGACTTGGCGAAATCCGTTACATCCAAGTTGTGGCATTTGATATTTGTATCCCTTTTTTTATACGCCCTTTGTGTTTTATTTAAATTTACTATTATATTTTAATATTGTTATTTTGTGGAATTCAATATTTTATGTTATTATTTCTTGTATTCTTTTTTGTTGGCACGCCTTTTTCCTTCATTTAAATTCGTTATTATTTTTAATATTCATGGTTTATGAAACTAATATGTTATAAGGAACGGGAAAGTATTACACGTCTGACTGGATCATAACAGCACTAAGGCACCGGACCCCATCAGAACTCTGAAAGTTAAGTGTAGTCCTTGTGTTGCATCCTTTTTTTTACAGCGTTGCACGGGGGTACATTTGTGTTTGGCTGCGCGAGCATATGGGGGGCGGACGTGCGCGTGGCTCTACTGAAATCGTGTAGGGGAAGGTGCTTATAAGGAACGTGATGAGTAGGTTTAGGCCCGATCTTCCGAAAGGTATATCGATTGGGGTGGAGAACTCGACGTTGATGATCCGCGGCACTCGAGCGGTTCGAGTACCCCTGCAATCACTACACCACGGCTCCATTGGTTATCAACCGTGCTGCACACGCTTGACCTCACCAAGAAGGCTAATCCCTGCAAGTGCAATCGTGAACACGAGCAAGAACGTAGAAGACACGATCGGAAATCGCGAAATTGGGGTCTCACAAACCGTAGAACGGCGATTTTATTGATCTGAGCAAAACCCACCGAATATGACCGGCGGCTGCAGTATTTATAGGCTAGGGTTCTACCAAAACACGATTAGACGCGTCCCTAATGGACTCTTACGGGATACAAGGCCCAAAGGCCCGATTCGGTGGCGCAGCACCGGACAGAAATATGGACTCGACTTGTTTCGACGATTCCCAATGACTACGGAGGAATTTTGAGGTGGGACTAGAACCATTGGAAATTTTATCTTCTCCTCTTTCCGTGCATATGTAGAACATCGAAAACGGAGTCCGTATGCCTCCTGGGCGTCTGTTTTAAGGTGGACTGCTCCTGGACTCCGAGTTGAACTCGAGTCCGAGTTGTAAACTGTTTCCATCTACTTGTGGACGTCCCAGGTGGTTCTCCACGCTCCCAAGGCCTCCTTCCTTCACTTGTTGATCTTTTCCATTATTCCTAATAACAATTAAATCATCACATAGCAATCTATTCTCAAACTCACATGCAAAAGAAGCTCAGAACGAATTCACCTGCTGATTTAATAACCGTGCCCGTGCTCTTGTGATTGGTCCTTGCAGTTCAATGCGCGTCTCTGCTGTTGTGATGTCCTCATCAGAACGACATGGTGTTACATGTTGGATGCGATCATACCAGCACTAATGCACAGGATCCCATCAGAACTCCGAAGTTAAGCGTGCTTGGGCGAGAGTAGTACTAGGATGGGTGACCTCCTGGGAAGTCCTCGTGTTGCATCCCTTTTTTGCCGATACACATTTGTCTTTCATTTAGGCCCTTACAATGGAAAATAACAATACCTCATCCAAGCCATAGTAAAACAATACCACATCCACATCATAGCAAAACAATATCCCAGCCGTAGTAAAAATTGGCATCTTACCGTGTTTTTTTTTATAATTCTTAACAATGTGAAAATAGGGGACTTGGCGAAATCTTTTACATCCAGTTGTGGCATTTGATATTTGTATCCCTTTTTGTTCGTACGCCTTTGTGTTTTATTTCAATTTACTATTATATTTTAATATTGTTATTTTGTGGAATTCAATATTTCATGTTATTATTTCTTGTATTCTTTTTTTGTTGGCACACATTTATCCGTGATTTAAATTCGTTATTATTTTTAATATTCATGTTTTATGAAACTAATATGTTATAAGGAACAGGAAAGTATTACACGTTGGACAGGATCATAACAGCACTAAGGCAACGGACCCCATCAGAACTCTGAAAGTTAAGTGTAGTCCTTGTGTTGCATCCTTTTTTACGGCATTGCACGAGGGTACATTCGTGTTCTGCTACGCGAGCATATAGGGGGCGGACGTGCGCGTGGCTCTCCTGAAATCGTGTAGGCGAAGGTGACGGGAGAACTTATAAGGAACGAGAAGGTGTTACATGTCGGATGCGATCATACCAGAACTAGAGCACTGGATGCCACCAGAACTCCAAAACTAAACGTGCTTGGGCGAGAGTAGTACTAGGATGGGTGATCTTTTGGGAATTCCTCATGTTGCATCCTTTTTTTGCCAATACACATTTATCTTTTATTTAAAACCGTTTATTATTTTTTGTTATCTCATTTGGTTTTGTGGAATTTAATATTTTGACAGCTCCGTACGGGTTATGTTCATGTTCCGTAGCGCGAGCATATGGGGGCGGATGTGCGCGTGGCTCTCCGGAAATCATGTAGACGAAGGTGACGAGAGAGCTTATAAGGAACACGAAGGTGTTATGTGTTGGATGCGATCATACCAGCACTAAAGCATCAGTTCCCATCAGAACTCCGAAGTTAAGCGTGCTTGTGAGAGAAGTCCTTGTGTTGCATCCCTTTTTTGCCAGTACACATTTGTCTTTCATTTAGGCCCTTATAATGGAAAATAACAATAGCAACAATACCTCATCCAAGCCATAGTAAAACAATACCACATCCACATCATAGCAAAACAATATCCCAGCCGTAGTAAAAATTGGCATCTTACCGTGTTTTTTTCTATAATTCTTAACAATGTGAATATCAGGGACTTGGCGAAATCCGTTACATCCAAGTTGTGGCATTGATATTTGTATCCCTTTTTTTTGTACGCCCTTTGTGTTTTATTTAAATTTACTATTATATTTTAATATTGTTATTATGTGGAATTCAATATTTTATGTTATTATTTCTTGTATTCTTTTTTGTTGGCACGCCTTTTCCTTCATTTAAATTCGTTATTATTTTTAATATTCATGGTTTGTGAAACTAATATGTTATAAGGAACGGGAAAGTATTACACGTCTGACTGGATCATAACAGCACTAAGGCACCGGACCCCATCAGAACTCTGAAAGTTACGTGTAGTCCTTGTGTTGCATCCTTTTTTTTACAGCGTTGCACGGGGTTACATTTATGTTTGGCTGCGCGAGCATATGGGGGGTGGACGTGCGCGTGGCTCTCCTGAAATCGTGTAGGGGAAGGTGCTTATAAGGAACGACATGGTGTTACATGTCGGATGCGATCATACCAGTACTAAAGCACCAGATCCCATGAGAACTCCGAAGTTAAGCGTGCTTGGGCGAGAGTAGTACTAGGATGGGTGACCTCCTGGGAAGTCCTCGTGTTGCATCCCTTTTTTGCCGATACACATTTGTCTTTCATTTAGGCCCTTATAATGGAAAATAACAATAGTAACAATACCTCATCCAAGCCATAGTAAAACAATACCACATCCACATCATAGCAAAACAATATCCCAGCCGTAGTAAAAATTGGCATGTTACCGTGTTTTTTTCCTATAATTCTTAACAATGTGAAAATAGGGGACTTGGCGAAATCTCTTACATCCAGTTGTGGCATTTGATATTTGTATCCCTTTTTGTTCGTACGCCTTTGTGTTTTATTTCAATTTACTATTATATTATAATATTGTTATTTTGTGGAATTCAATATTTCATGTTATTATTTCTTGTATTCTTTTTTGTTGGCACACATTTATCCTTCATTTAAATTCGTTATTATTTTTAATATTCATGTTTTATTAAACTAATATGTTATAAGGAACAGGAAAGTATTACACGTTGGACAGGATCATAACAGCACTAAGGCACCAGACCCCATCAGAACTCTAAAAGTTAAGTGTAGTCCTTGTGTTGCATCCTTTTTTTACGGCGTTGCACGGGAGTACATTCGTGTTCTGCTACGCGAGCATATAGGGGGCGGACGTGCGCGTGGCTCTCCTGAAATCGTGTAGGCGAAGGTGACCGGAGAACTTATAAGGAACGAGAAGGTGTTACATGTCGGATGCGATCATACCAGAACTAGAGCACTGGATGCCATCAGAACTCCAAAACTAAACGTGCTTGGGCGAGAGTAGTACTAGGATGGGTGATCTCTTGGGAATTCCTCATGTTGCATCCTTTTTTTGCCGATACACATTTATCTTTTATTTAAAACCGTTTATTATTTTTTGTTATCTCATTTGGTTTTGTGGAATTTAATATTTTGACAGCTCCGTACAGGTTATGTTCATGTTCCGTAGCGCGAGCATATGGGGGCGGATGTGCACGTGGCTCTCCGGAAATCATGTACACGAAGGTGACGAGAGAGCTTATAAGGAACACGAAGGTGTTATGTGTTGGATGCGATCATACCAGCACTAAAGCATCAGTTCCCATCAGAACTCCGAAGTTAAGCGTGCTTGGGAGAGAAGTCCTCGTGTTGCATCCCTTTTTTGCCGGTACACATTTGTCTTTCATTTAGGCCCTTATAATGGAAAATAACAATAGCAACAATACCTCATCCAAGCCATAGTAAAACAATACCACATCCACATCATAGCAAAACAATATCCCAGCCGTAGTAAAAATTGGCATCTTACCGTGTTTTTTTCTATAATTCTTAAAAATGTGAATATCAGGGACTTGGCGAAATCCGTTACATCCAAGTTGTGGCATTTGATATTTGTATCCCTTTTTTTATACGCCCTTTGTGTTTTATATAAATTTACTATTATATTTTAATATTGTTATTTTGTGGAATTCAATATTTTATGTTATTATTTCTTGTATTCTTTTTTGTTGGCACGCCTTTTTCCTTCATTTAAATTCGTTATTATTTTTAATATTCATGGTTTATGAAACTAATATGTTATAAGGAACGGGAAAGTATTACACGTCTGACTTGATCATAACAGCACTAAGGCACCGGACCCCATCAGAACTCTGAAAGTTAAGTGTAGTCCTTGTGTTGCATCCTTTTTTTTACAGCGTTGCACGGGGGTACATTTGTGTTTGGCTGCGCGAGCATATGGGGGGCGGACGTGCGCGTGGCTCTCCTGAAATCGTGTAGGGGAAGGTGCTTATAAGGAACGTGATGAGTAGGTTTAGGCCCGATCTTCCGAAAGGTATATCGATTAGGGTGGAGAACTCGACGTTGATGATCCGCGGCACTCGAGCGGTTCGAGTACCCCTGCAATCACTACACCACGGCTCCGTTGGTTATCAACCGTGCTGCACACGCTTGACCTCGCCAAGAAGGCTAATCCCTGCAAGTGCAATCGTGAACACGAGCAAGAACGTAGAAGACACGATCGGAAATCGCGAAATTGGGGTCTCACAAACCGTAGAACGGCGATTTTATTGATCTAAGCAAAACCCACCGAATATGACCGGCGGCTGCAGTATTTATAGGCTAGGGTTCTACCAAAACACGATTAGACGCGTCCCTAATGGACTCTTACGGGATACAAGGCCCAAAGGCCCGATTCGGTGGTGCAGCACCGGACAGAAATATGGACTCGACTTGTTTCGACGATTCCCAATGACTACGGAGGAATTTTGAGGTGGGACTAGAACCATTGGAAAGTTTATCTTCTCCTCTTTCCGTGCATATGTAGAACATCGAAAACGGAGTCCGTATGCCTCCTGGGCGTCTGTTTTAAGGTGGACTGCTCCTGGACTCCGAATTGAACTCGAGTCCGAGTTGTAAACTGTTTCCATCTACTTGTGGACGTCCCAGGTGGTTCTCCACGCTCCCAAGGCCTCCTTCCTTCACTTGTTGATCTTTTCCATTATTCCTAATAACAATTAAATCATCACATAGCAATCTATTTTCAAACTCACATGCAAAAGAAGCTCAGAACGAATTCACCTGCTGATTTAATAACCGTGCCCGTGCTCTTGTGATTGGTCCTTGCAGTTCAATGCGCGTCTCTGCTGTTGTGATGTCCTCATCAGAACGACATGGTGTTACATGTTGGATGCGATCATACCAGCACTAATGCACCGGATCCCATCAGAACTCCGAAGTTAAGCGTGCTTGGGCGAGAGTAGTACTAGGATGGGTGACCTCCTGGGATGTCCTCGTGTTGCATCCCTTTTTTGCCGATACACATTTGTCTTTCATTTAGGCCCTTACAATGGAAAATAACAATACCTCATCCAAGCCATAGTAAAACAATACCACATCCACATCATAGCAAAACATTATCCCAGCCGTAGTAAAAATTAGCATCTTACCGTGTTTTTTTTTATAATTCTTAACAATGTGAAAATAGGGGACTTGGCGAAATCTTTTACATCCAGTGTTGGCATTTGATATTTGTATCCCTTTTTGTTCGTACGCCTTTGTGTTTTATTTCAATTTACTATTATATTTTAATATTGTTATTTTGTGGAATTCAATATTTCATGTAGTTATTTCTTGTATTCTTTTTTGTTGGCACACATTTATCCTTGATTTAAATTCGTTATTATTTTTAATATTCATGTTTTATGAAACTAATATGTTATAAGGAACAGGAAAGTATTACACGTTGGACAGGATCATAACAGCACTAAGGCACCGGACCCCATCAGAACTCTGAAAGTTAAGTGTAGTCCTTGTGTTGCATCCTTTTTTACGGCATTGCACGGGGGTACATTCGTGTTCTGCTACGCGAGCATATAGGGGGCGGACGTGCGCGTGGCTCTCCTGAAATCGTGTAGGCGAAGGTGACGGGAGAACTTATAAGGAACGAGAAGGTGTTACATGTCGGATGCGATCATACCAGAACTAGAGCACTAGATGCCACCAGAACTCCAAAACTAAACGTGCTTGGGCGAGAGTAGTACTAGGATGGGTTATCTCTTGGGAATTCCTCATGTTGCATCCTTCTTTTGCCGATACACATTTATCTTTTATTTAAAACCGTTTATTATTTTTGTTATCTCATTTGGTTTTGTGGAATTTAATATTTTGACAGCTCCATACGGGTTATGTACATGTTCCGTAGCGCGAGCATATGGGGGCAGATGTGCGCGTGGCTCTCCGGAAATCATGTACACGAAGGTGACGGGAGAGCTTATAAGGAACATGAAGGTGTTATGTGTTGGATGCGATCATACCAGCACTAAAGCATCGGTTCCCATCAGAACTCCGAAGTTAAGCGTGCTTGGGAGAGAAGTCCTCGTGTTGCATCCCTTTTTTGCCGGTACAGATTTGTCTTTCTTTTAGGCCCTTATAATGGAAAATAACAATAGCAACAATACCTCATCCAAGCCATAGTAAAACAATACCACATCCACACCATAGCAAAACAATATCCCAGCCGTAGTAAAAATTGGCATCTTACCGTGTTTTTTTCTATAATTCTTAACAATGTGAATATCAGGGACTTGGCGAAATCTGTTACATCCAAGTTGTGGCATTTGATATTTGTATCCCTTTTTTTTGTACGCCCTTTGTGTTTTATTTAAATTTACTATTATATTTTAATATTTTTATTTTGTGGAATTCAATATTTTATGTTATTATGTCTTGTATTCTTTTTTGTTGGCACGCCTTTTTCCTTCATTTAAATTCGTTATTATTTTTAATATTCATGGTTTATGAAACTAATATGTTATAAGGAACGGGAAAGTATTACACGTCTGACTGGATCATAACAGCACTAAGGCACCGGACCTCATCAGAACTCTGAAAGTTAAGTGTAGTCCTTGTGTTGCATCCTTTTTTTCTACAGCGTTGCACGGGGGTACATTTGTGTTTGGCTGCGCGAGCATATGGGGGGTGGACGTGCGCGTGGCTCTCCTGAAATCGTGTAGGGGAAGGTGCTTATAAGGAACGACATGGTGTTACATGTCGGATGCGATCATACCAGCACTAAAGCACCGGATCCCATCAGAACTCCGAAGTTAAGCGTGCTTGGGCGAGAGTAGTACTAGGATGGGTGACCTCCTGAGAAGTCCTCGTGTTGCATCCCTTTTTTGCCGATACACATTTGTCTTTCATTTAGGCCCTTACAATGGAAAATAACAATAGTAACAATACCTCATCCAAGCCATAGTAAAACAATACCACATCCACATCATAGCAAAACAATATCCCAGCCGTAGTAAAAATTGGCATGTTACCGTGTTTTTTTCCTATAATTCTTAACAATGTGAAAATAGGGGACTTGGCGAAATCTCTTACATCCAGTTGTGGCATTTGATATTTGTATCCCTTTTTGTTCGTAGGCCTTTGTGTTTTATTTCAATTTACTATTATATTATAATATTGTTATTTTGTGGAATTCAATATTTCATGTTATTATTTCTTGTATTCTTTTTTGTTGGCACACATTTATCCTTCATTTAAATTCGTTATTATTTTTAATATTCATGTTTTATTAAATTAATATGTTATAAGGAACAGGAAAGTATTACACGTTGGACAGGATCATAACAGCACTAAGGCACTGGACCCCATCAGAACTCTAAAAGTTAAGTGTAGTCCTTGTGTTGCATCCTTTTTTTACGCGTTGCACGGGAGTACATTCGTGTTCTGCTACGCGAGCATATAGGGGGCGGACGTGCGCGTGGCTCTCCTGAAATCGTGTAGGCGAAGGTGACGGGAGAACTTATAAGGAACGAGAAGGTGTTACATGTCGGATGCGATCATACCAGAACTAGAGCACTGGATGCCATCAGAACTCCAAAACTAAACGTGCTTGGGCGAGAGTAGTACTAGGATGGGTGATCTCTTGGGAATTCCTCATGTTGCATCCTTTTTTTGCCAATACACATTTATCTTTTATTTAAAACCGTTTATTATTTTTTGTTATCTCATTTGGTTTTGTGGAATTTAATATTTTGACAGCTCCGTACGGGTTATGTTCATGTTCCGTAGCGCGATCATATGGGGGCGGATGTGCGCGTGGCTCTCCGGAAATCATGTAGACGAAGGTGACGAGAGAGCTTATAAGGAACACAAAGGTGTTATGTGTTGGATGCGATCATACCAGCACTAAAGCATCAGTTCCCATCAGAACTCCGAAGTTAAGCGTGCTTGGGAGAGAAGTCCTCGTGTTGCATCCCTTTTTTGCCGGTACAAATTTGTCTTTCATTTAGGTCCTTATAATGGAAAATAACAATAGCAACAATACCTCATCCAAGCCATAGTAAAACAATACCACATCCACATCATAGCAAAACAATATCCCAGCCGTAGTAAAAATTGGCATCTTACCGTGTTTTTTCTATAATTCTTAACAATGTGAATATCAGGGACTTGGCGAAATCCGTTACATCCAAGTTGTGGCATTTGATATTTGTATCCCTTTTTTTATATGCCCTTTGTGTTTTATTTAAATTTACTATTATATTTTAATATTGTTATTTTGTGGAATTCAATATTTTATGTTATTATTTCTTGTATTCTTTTTTGTTGGCACGCCTTTTTCCTTCATTTAAATTCGTTATTATTTTTAATATTCATGGTTTATGAAACTAATATGTTATAAGGAACGGGAAAGTATTACACGTCTGACTGGATCATAACAGCACTAAGGCACCGGACCCCATCAGAACTCTGAAAGTTAAGTGTAGTCCTTGTGTTGCATCCTTTTTTTTACAGCGTTGCACGGGGGTACATTTGTGTTTGGCTGCGCGAGCATATGGGGGGCGGACGTGCGCGTGGCTCTCCTGAAATCGTGTAGGGGAAGGTGCTTATAAGGAACGTGATGAGTAGGTTTAGGCCCGATCTTCCGAATGGTATGTCGATTGGGGTGGAGAACTCGACGTTGATGATCCGCGGCACTCGAGCGGTTCGAGTACCCCTGCAATCACTACACCACGGCTCCGTTGGTTATCAACCGTGCTGCACACGCTTGACCTCGCCAAGAAGGCTAATCCCTGCAAGTGCAATCGAGAACATGAGCAAGAACGTAGAAGACACGATCGGAAATCGCGAAATTGGGGTCTCACAAACCGTAGAACGGCAATTTTATTGATCTAAGCAAAACCCACCGAATATGACCGGCGGCTGCAGTATTTATAGGCTATGGTTCTACCAAAACACGATTAGATGCGTCCCTAATGGACTCTTACGGGATACAAGGCCCAAAGGCCCGATTCGGTGGCGCAGCACCGGACAGAAATATGGACTCGACTTGTTTCGACGATTCCCAATGACTACGGAGGAATTTTGAGGTGGGACTAGAACCATTGGAAAATTTATCTTCTCCTCTTTCCGTGCATATGTAGAACGTCGAAAACGGAGTCCGTATGCCTCCTGGGCATCTGTTTTAAGGTGGACTACTCCTGGACTCCGAGTTGAACTCGAGTCCGAGTTGTAAACTGTTTCCATCTACTTGTGGACGTCCCAGGTGGTTCTCCACGCTCCCAAGGCCTCCTTCCTTCACTTGTTGATCTTTTCCATTATTCCTAATAACAATTAAATCATCACATAGCAATCTATTCTCAAACTCACATGCAAAAGAAGTTAAGAACGAATTCACCTGCTGATTTAATAACCGTGCCCGTGCTCTTGTGATTGGTCCTTGCAGTTCAATGCGCGTCTCTGCTGCTGTGATGTCCTCATCAGAACGACATGGTGTTACATGTCGGATGCGATCATACCAACACTAAAGCACCGGATCCCATCAGAACTCTGAAGTTAAGCGTGCTTGGGCGAGAGTAGTACTAGGATGGGTGACCTCCTGGGAAGTCCTCGTGTTGCATCCCTTTTTTGCCGATACACATTTGTCTTTCATTTAGGCCCTTACAATGGAAAATAACAATAGTAACAGTACCTCATCCAAGCCATAGTAAAACAATACCACATCCACATCATAGCAAAACAATATCCCAGCCGTAGTAAAAATTGGCATCTTACCGTGTTTTTTTTATAATTCTTAACAATGTGAAAATAGGGGACTTGGCGAAATCTTTTACATCCAGTTGTGGCATTTGATATTTGTATCCCTTTTTGTTCGTACGCCTTTGTGTTTTATTTCAATTTACTATTATATTTTAATATTGTTATTTTGTGGGATTCAATATTTCATGTTATTATTTCTTGTATTCTTTTTTGTTGGCACACATTTATCCTTGATTTAAATTCGTTATTATTTTTAATATTCATGTTTTATGAAACTAATATGTTATAAGGAACAGGAAAGTATTACACGTTGGACAGGATCATAACAGCACTAAGGCACCGGACCCCATCAGAACTCTGAAAGTTAAGTGTAGTCCTTGTGTTGCATCCTTTTTTACGGCATTGCACGGGGGTACATTCGTGTTCTGCTACGCGAGCATATAGGGGGTGGACGTGCGCGTGGCTCTCCTGAAATCGTGTAGGCGAAGGTGACGGGAGAACTTATAAGGAACGAGAAGGTGTTACATGTCGGATGCGATCATACCAGAACTAGAGCACTGGATGCCACCAGAACTCCAAAACTAAACGTGCTTGGGCGAGAGTAGTACTAGGATGGGTTATCTCTTGGGAATTCCTCATGTTGCATCCTTTTTTTGCCGATACAAATTTATCTTTTATTTAAAACTGTTTATTATTTTTTGTTATCTCATTTGGTTTTGTGGAATTTAATATTTTGACAGCTCCGTACGGGATATGTTCATGTTCCGTAGCGCGAGCATATGGGGGCGGATGTGCGCGTGGCTCTCCGGAAATCATGTAGACGAAGGTGACGAGAGAGCTTATAAAGAACACGAAGGTGTTATGTGTTGGATGCGATCATACCAGCACTAAAGCATCAGTTCTCATCAGAACTCCGAAGTTAAGCGTGCTTGGGAGAGAAGTCCTCGTGTTGCATCCCTTTTTTGCCGTTACACATTTGTCTTTCATTTAGGCCCTTATAATGGAAAATAACAATAGCAACAATACCTCATCCAAGCCATAGTAAAACAATACCACATCCACATCATAGCAAAACAATATCCCAGCCGTAGTAAAAATTGGCATCTTACCGTGTTTTTTTCTATAATTCTTAACAATGTGAATATCAGGGACTTGGCGAAATCCGTTACATCCAAGTTGTGGCATTTGATATTTGTATCCCTTTTTTTATACGCCCTTTGTGTTTTATTTAAATTTACTATTATATTTTAATATTGTTATTTTGTGGAATTCAATATTTTATGTTATTATTTCTTGTATTCTTTTTTGTTGGCACGCCTTTTTCCTTCATTTAAATTCGTTATTATTTTTAATATTCATGTTTTATGAAACTAATATGTTATAAGGAACGGGAAAGTATTACACGTCTGACTGGATCAAAACAGCACTAAGGCACCGGACCCCATCAGAACTCTGAAAGTTAAGTGTAGTCCTTGTGTTGCATCTTTTTTTTTACAGCGTTGCACGGGGGTACATTTGTGTTCGGCTGCGCGAGCATATGGGGGGCGGACGTGCGCGTGGCTCTCCTGAAATCGTGTAGGGGAAGGTGCTTATAAGGAACGACATGGTGTTACATGTTGGATGCGATCATACCAGCACTAAAGCATCGGATCCCATCAGAACTCCGAAGTTAAGTGTGCTTGGGCGAGAGTAGTACTAGGATGGGTGACCTCCTGGGAAGTCCTCGTGTTGCATCCCTTTTTTGCCGATACACATTTGTCTTTCATTTAGGCCCTTACAATGGAAAATAACAATAGTAACAATACATCATCCAAGCCATAGGAAAACAATACCACATCCACATCATAGCAAACCAATATCCCAGCCGTAGTAAAAATTGGCATCTTACAGTGTTTTTTTCTATAATTCTTAATGTGAAAATAGGGGACTTGGCGAAATCTTTTACATCCAGTTGTGGCATTTGATATTTGTATCCCTTTTTGTTCGTACGCCTTTGTGTTTTATTTCAATTTACGATTATATTTTAATATTGTTATTTTGTGGAATTCAATATTTCATGTTATTATTTCTTGTATTCTTTTTTGTTGGCACACATTTATCCTTCATTTAAATTCGTTATTATTTTTAATATTCATGTTTTATGAAAATAATATGTTATAAGGAACAGGAAAGTATTACACGTTGGACAGGATCATAACAGCACTAAGGCATCGGACCCCATCAGAACTCTGAAAGTTAAGTGTAGTCCTTGTGTTGCATCCTTTTTTACGGCGTTGTACGGGGGTACATTCGTGTTCTGCTACGCGAGCATATAGGGGGCGGACGTGCGCGTGACTCTCCTGAAATCGTGTAGGCGAAGGTGACGGGAGAACTTATAAGGAACGAGAAGGTGTTACATGTCGGATGCGATCATACCAGAACTAGATCACTGGATGCCACCAGAACTCCAAAACTAAACGTGCTTGGGCGAGAGTAGTACTAGGATGGGTTATCTCTTGGGAATTCCTCATGTTGCATCCTTCTTTTGCTGATACACATTTATCTTTTATTTAAAACTGTTTATTATTTTTGTTATCTCATTTGGTTTTGTGAAATTTAATATTTTGACAGCTCCATACGGGTTATGTTCATGTTCCATAGCGCGAGCATATGGGGGCAGATGTGCGCGTGGCTCTCCGGAAATCATGTAGACGAAGGTGACGGGAGAGCTTATAAGGAACACGAAGGTGTTATGTGTTGGATGCGATCATACCAGCACTAAAGCATCGGTTCCCATCAGAACTCCGAAGTTAAGCGTGCTCGGGAGAGAAGTCCTCGTGTTGCATCCCTTTTTGCCGGTACAGATTTGTCTTTCATTTAGGCCCTTATAATGGAAAATAACAATAGCAACAATACCTCATCCAAGCCATAGTAAAACAATACCACATCCACATCATAGCAAAACAATATCCCAGCCGTAGTAAAAATTGGCATCTTACCGTGTTTTTTTCTATAATTCTTAACAATGTGAATATCAGGGACTTGGCGAAATCCGTTACATCCAAGTTGTGGCATTTGATATTTGTATCCCTTTTTTTTGTACGCCCTTTGTGTTTTATTTAAATTTACTATTATATTTTAATATTGTTATTTTGTGGAATTCAATATTTTATGTTATTATTTCTTGTATTCTTTTTTGTTAGCACGCCTTTTTCCTTCATTTAAATTCGTTATTATTTTTAATATTCATGGTTTATGAAACTAATATGTTATAAGGAACGGGAAAGTATTACACGTCTGACTGGATCATAACAGCACTAAGGCACCGGACCCCATCAGAACTCTGAAAGTTAAGTGTAGTCCTTGTGTTGCATCCTTTTTTTACAGCGTTGCACGGGGGTACATTTGTGTTCGGCTGCGCGAGCATATGGGGGGCGGACGTGCGCGTGGCTCTCCTGAAATCGTGTAGGGGAAGGTGCTTATAAGGAACGACATGGTGTTACATGTCAGATGCGATCATACCAGCACTAAAGCACCGGATCCCATCAGAACTCCGAAGTTAAGCGTGCTTGGGCGAGAGTAGTACTAGGATGGTTGACCTCCTGGGAAGTCCTCGTGTTGCATCCCTTTTTTGCCGATACACATTTGTCTTTCATTTAGGCCCTTACAATGGAAAATAACAATAGTAACAGTACCTCATCCAAGCCATAGTAAAACAATACCACATCCACATCATAGCAAAACAATATCCCAGCCGTAGTAAAAATTCGCATCTTACCGTGTTTTTTTTATAATTCTTAACAATGTGAAAATAGGGGACTTGGCGAAATCTTTTACATCCAGTTGTGGCATTTGACATTTGTATCCCTTTTTGTTCGTACGCCTTTGTGTTTTATTTCAATTTACGATTATATTTTAATATTGTTATTTTGTGGAATTCAATATTTCATGTTATTATTTCTTGTATTCTTTTTTGTTGGCACACATTTATCCTTCATTTAAATTCGTTATTATTTTTAATATTCATGTTTTATGAAAATAATATGTTATAAGGAACAGGAAAGTATTACACGTTGGACAGGATCATAACAGCACTAAGGCATCGGACCCCATCAGAACTCTGAAAGTTAAGTGTAGTCCTTGTGTTGCATCCTTTTTTACGGCGTTGTACGGGGGTACATTCGTGTTCTGCTACGCGAGCATATAGGGGGCGGACGTGCGCGTGACTCTCCTGAAATCGTGTAGGCGAAGGTGACGGGAGAACTTATAAGGAACGAGAAGGTGTTACATGTCGGATGCGATCATACCAGAACTAGATCACTGGATGCCACCAGAACTCCAAAACTAAACGTGCTTGGGCGAGAGTAGTACTAGGATGGGTTATCTCTTGGGAATTCCTCATGTTGCATCCTTCTTTTGCTGATACACATTTATCTTTTATTTAAAACTGTTTATTATTTTTGTTATCTCATTTGGTTTTGTGAAATTTAATATTTTGACAGCTCCATACGGGTTATGTTCATGTTCCATAGCGCGAGCATATGGGGGCAGATGTGCGCGTGGCTCTCCGGAAATCATGTAGACGAAGGTGACGGGAGAGCTTATAAGGAACACGAAGGTGTTATGTGTTGGATGCGATCATACCAGCACTAAAGCATCGGTTCCCATCAGAACTCCGAAGTTAAGCGTGCTCGGGAGAGAAGTCCTCGTGTTGCATCCCTTTTTGCCGGTACAGATTTGTCTTTCATTTAGGCCCTTATAATGGAAAATAACAATAGCAACAATACCTCATCCAAGCCATAGTAAAACAATACCACATCCACATCATAGCAAAACAATATCCCAGCCGTAGTAAAAATTGGCATCTTACCGTGTTTTTTTCTATAATTCTTAACAATGTGAATATCAGGGACTTGGCGAAATCCGTTACATCCAAGTTGTGGCATTTGATATTTGTATCCCTTTTTTTTGTACGCCCTTTGTGTTTTATTTAAATTTACTATTATATTTTAATATTGTTATTTTGTGGAATTCAATATTTTATGTTATTATTTCTTGTATTCTTTTTTGTTAGCACGCCTTTTTCCTTCATTTAAATTCGTTATTATTTTTAATATTCATGGTTTATGAAACTAATATGTTATAAGGAACGGGAAAGTATTACACGTCTGACTGGATCATAACAGCACTAAGGCACCGGACCCCATCAGAACTCTGAAAGTTAAGTGTAGTCCTTGTGTTGCATCCTTTTTTTTATAGCGTTGCACGGGGGTACATTTGTGTTCGGCTGCGCGAGCATATGGGGGGTGGACGTGCGCGTGGCTCTCCTGAAATCGTGTAGGGGAAGGTGCTTATAAGGAACGACATGGTGTTACATGTCGGATGCGATCATACCAACACTAAAGCACTGTATCCCATTAGAACTCCGAAGTTAAGTGTGCTTGGGCTAGAGTAGTACTAGGATGGGTGACCTCCTGGGAAGTCCTCGTGTTGCATCCCTTTTTTGCCGATACACATTTGTCTTTCATTTAGGCCCTTACAATGGAAAATAACAATAGTAACAATACCTCATCCAAGCCATAGTAAAACAATACCACATCCACATCATAGCAAAACAATATCCCAGTCGTAGTAAAAATTGGCATGTTACCGTGTTTTTTTCTATAATTCTTAACAATGTGAAAATAGGGGACTTGGCGAAATCTCTTACATCCAGTTGTGGCATTTGATATTTGTATCCCTTTTTGTTCGTACGCCTTTGTGTTTTATTTCAATTTACTATTATATTATAATATTGTTATTTTGTGGAATTCAATATTTCATGTTATTATTTCTTGTATTCTTTTTTGTTGGCACACATTTATCCTTCATTTAAATTCGTTATTATTTTTAATATTCATGTTTTATGAAACTAATATGTTGTAAGGAACAGGAAAGTATTACATGTTGGACAGGATCATAACAGCACTAAGGCACCGGTCCCCATCAGAACTCTAAAAGTTAAGTGTAGTCCTTGTGTTGCATCCTTTTTTTACGGCGTTGCACGGGAGTACATTCGTGTTCTGCTACGCGAGCATATAGGGGGCGGACGTGCGCGTGGCTCTCCTGAAATCGTGTAGGCGAAGGTGACGGGAGAACTTATAAGGAACGAGAAGGTGTTACATGTCGGATGCGATCATACCAGAACTAGAGCATTGGATGCCATCAGAACTCCAAAACTAAACGTGCTTGGGCGAGAGTAGTACTAGGATGGGTGATCTCTTGGGAATTCCTCATGTTGCATCCTTTTTTTGCCGATACACATTTATCTTTTATTTAAAACTGTTTATTATTTTTTGTTATCTCATTTGGTTTTGTGGAATTTAATATTTTGACAGCTCCGTACGGGTTATGTTCATGTTCCGTAGCGCGAGCATATGGGGGCGGATGTGCGCGTGGCTCTCCGGAAATCATGTAGATGAAGGTGACGAGAGAGCTTATAAGGAACACGAAGGTGTTATGTGTTGGATGCGATCATACCAGCACTAAAGCATCAGTTCCCATCAGAACTCCGAAGTTAAGCGTGCTTGGGAGAGAAGTCCTCGTGTTGCATCCCTTTTTTGCCGGTACACATTTGTCTTTCATTTAGGCCCTTATAATGGAAAATAACAATAGCAACAATACCTCATCCAAGCCATAGTAAAACAATACCACATCCACATCATAGCAAAACAATATCCCAGCCGTAGTAAAAATTGGCATCTTACCGTGTTTTTTTCTATAATTCTTAACAATGTGAATATCAGGGACTTGGCAAAATCCGTTACATCCAAGTTGTGGCATTTGATATTTGTATCCCTTTTTTTGTACGCCCTTTGTGTTTTATTTAAATTTACTATTATATTTTAATATTGTTATTTTGTGGAATTCAATATTTTATGTTATTATTTCTTGTATTCTTTTTTGTTGGCACGCCTTTTTCCTTCATTTAAATTCGTTATTATTTTTAATATTCATGGTTTATGAAACTAATATGTTATAAGGAACGGGAAAGTATTACACGTCTGACTGGATCATAACAGCACTAAGGCATCGGACCCCATCAGAACTCTGAAAGTTAAGTGTAGTCCTTGTGTTGCATCCTTTTTTTTATAGCGTTGCACGGGGGTACATTTGTGTTCGGCTGCGCGAGCATATGGGGGGCGGACGTGCGCGTGGCTCTCCTGAAATCGTGTAGGGGAAGGTGCTTATAAGGAATGATATGGTGTTACATGTTGGATGCGATCATACTAGCACTAAAGCACCGGATCCCATCAGAACTCCGAAGTTAAGCGTGCTTGGGCGAGAGTAGTACTAGGATGGGTGACCTCCTGGGAAGTCCTCGTGTTGCATCCCTTTTTTGCCGATACACATTTGTCTTTCATTTAGGCCCTTACAATGGAAAATAACAATAGTAACAATACCTCATCCAAGCCATAGTAAAACAATACCACATCCACATCATAGCAAAACAATATCCCAGCCGTAGTAAAAATTGGCATGTTACCGTGTTTTTTTTCTATAATTCTTAACAATGTAAAAATAGGGGACTTGGCGAAATCTCTTACATCCAGTTGTGGCATTTGATATTTGTATCCCTTTTTGTTCGTACGCCTTTGTGTTTTATTTCAATTTACTATTATATTATAATATTGTTATTTTGTGGAATTCAATATTTCATGTTATTATTTCTTGTATTCTTTTTTGTTGGCACACATTTATCCTTCATTTAAATTCGTTATTATTTTTAATATTCATGTTTTATGAAACTAATATGTTATAAGGAATAGGAAAGTATTACACGTTGGACAGGATCATAACAACACTAAGGCACCGGACCCCATCAGAACTCTAAAAGTTAAGTGTAGTCCTTGTGTTGCATCCTTTTTTTACGGCGTTGCATGAGAGTACATTCGTGTTCTGCTACGCGAGCATATAGGGGGCGGACGTGCGTGTGGCTCTCCTGAAATCGTGTAGGCGAAGGTGACGGGAGAACTTATAAGGAACGAGAAGGTGTTACATGTAGGATGCGATCATACCAGAACTAGGGCACTGGATGCCATCAGAACTCCAAAACTAAACGTGCTTGGGCGAGAGTAGTACTAGGATCGGTGATCTCTTGGGAATTCCTCATGTTGCATCCTTTTTTTGCCGATACACATTTATCTTTTTTTTAAAACCATTTATTATTTTTTGTTATCTCATTTGGTTTTGTGGAATTTAATATTTTGACAGCTCCGTACGGGTTATGTTCATGTTCCGTAGCGCGAGCATATGGGGGCGGATGTGCGCGTGGCTCTCCGGAAATCATGTAGACGAAGGTGACGAGAGAGCTTATAAGGAACATGAAGGTGTTATGTGTTGGATGCGATCATACCAGCACTAAAGCATCAGTTCCCATCAGAACTCCGAAGTTAAGCGTGCTTGGGAGAGAAGTCCTCGTGTTGCATCCCTTTTTTGCCGTTACACATTTATCTTTCATTTAGGGCCTTATAATGGAAAATAACAATAGCAACAATACCTCATCCAAGCCATAGTAAAACAATACCACATCCACATCATTGCAAAACAATATCCCAGCCGTAGTAAAAATTGGCATCTTACCGTGTTTTTTTCTATAATTCTTAACAATGTGAATATCAGGGACTTGGCGAAATCCGTTACATCCAAGTTGTGGCATTTGATATTTGTATCCCTTTTTTTATACGCCCTTTGTGTTTTATTTAAATTTACTATTATATTTTAATATTGTTATTTTGTGGAATTCAATATTTTATGTTATTATTTCTTGTATTCTTTTTTGTTGGCACGCCTTTTTCCTTCATTTAAATTCGTTATTATTTTTAATATTCATGTTTTATGAAACTAATATGTTATAAGGAACGGGAAGGTATTACACGTCTGACTGGATCATAACAGCACTAAGGCACCGGACCCCATCAGAACTCCGAAAGTTAAGTGTAGTCCTTGTGTTGCATCCTTTTTTTTACAGCGTTGCACGGGGGTACATTTGTGTTCGGCTGCGCGAGCATATGGGGGGCGGACGTGCGAGTGGCTCTCCTGAAATCGTGTAGGGGAAGGTGCTTATAAGGAATGATATGGTGTTACATGTTGGATGCGATCATACTAGCACTAAAGCACCGGATCCCATCAGAACTCTGAAGTTAAGCGTGCTTGGGCGAGAGTAGTACTAGGATGGGTGACCTCCTGGGAAGTCCTCGAGTTGCATCCCTTTTTTGCCGATACACATTTGTTTTTCATTTAGGACCTTACAATAGAAAATAACAATAGTAACAATACCTCATCCAAGCCATAGTAAAACAATACCACATCCACATCATAGCAAAACAATATCCCAGCCGTAGTAAAAATTGGCATGTTACCGTGTTTTTTTTCTATAATTCTTAACAATGTGAAAATAGGGGACTTGGCGAAATCTCTTACATCCAGTTGTGGCATTTGATATTTGTATCCCTTTTTATTCGTATGCCTTTGTGTTTTATTTCAATTTACTATTATATTTTAATATTGTTATTTTGTGGAATTCAATATTTCATGTTATTATTTCTTGTATTCTTTTTTTGTTGGCACACATTTATCCTTCATTTAAATTCGTTATTATTTTTAATATTCATGTTTTACGGAACTAATATGTTATAAGGAACAGGAATGTATTACACGTTGGGCAGGATCATAACAGCACTAAGGCACTGGACCCCATCAGAACTATGAAAGTTAAGTGTAGTCCTTATGTTGCATCCTTTTTGTACGGCGTTGCACGGGGGTACATTCGTGTTCTGCTACGCGAGTATATAGGGGGCGGACGTGCGCGTGGCTCTCCTGAAATCGTGTAGGCGAAGGTGACGGGAGAACTTATAAGGAACGAGAAGGTGTTACATGTCGGATGCGATCATACCAGAACTAGAGCACTGGATGCCATCAGAACTCCAAAACTAAACGTGCTTGGGCGAGAGTAGTACTAGGATGGGTGATCTCTTGGGAATTCCTCATGTTGCATCCTTTTTTTGCCAATACACATTTATCTTTTATTTAAAACCGTTTATTATTTTTTGGTTATCTCATTTGGTTTTGTGGAATTTAATATTTTGACAGCTCCGTACGGGTTATGTTCATGTTCCGTAGCGCGAGCATATGGGGGCGGATGTGCGCGTGGCTCTCAGGGAAATCATGTAGACGAAGGTGACGGGAGAGCTTATAAGGAACACGAATGTGTTATGTGTTGGATGTGATCATACCAGCACTAAAGCATCGGTTCCCATCAGAACTCCGAAGTTAAGCGTGCTTGGGAGAGAAGTCCTCGTGTTGCATCCCTTTTTTGCCGGTACACATTTGTCTTTCATTTAGGCCCTTATAATGGAAAATAACAATAGCAACAATACCTCATCCAAGCCATAGTAAAACAATACCACATCCACATCATAGCAAAACAATATCCCAGCCGTAGTAAAAATTGGCATTTTACCGTGTTTTTTTCTATAATTCTTAACAATGTGAATATCAGGGACTTCGCGAAATCCGTTACATCCAAGTTGTGGCATTTGATATTTGTATCCCTTATTTTTTGTACGCCCTTTGTGTTTTATTTAAATTTACTATTATATTTTAATATTGTTATTTTGTGGAATTCAATATTTTATGTTATTATTTCTTGTATTCTTTTTTGTTGGCACGCCTTTTTCCTTCATTTAAATTCATTATTATTTTTAATATTCATGTTTTATGAAACTAATATGTTATAAGGAACGGGAAAGTATTACACGTCTGACTGAATCATAACAGCACTAAGGCACCGGACCCCATCAGAACTCTGAAAGTTAAGTGTAGTCCTTGTGTTGCATCCTTTTTTTTACAGCGTTTCACGGGGGTACATTTGTGTTCGGCTGCGCGAGCATATGAGGGGCAGACGTGCGCGTGGCTCTCCTGAAATCGTGTAGGGGAGGGTGCTTATAAGGAACGACATGGTGTTACATGTTGGATGCGATCATACCAGCACTAAAGCACCGGATCCCATCAGAACTCCGAAGTTAAGCGTGCTTGGGCGAGATTAGTACTAGGATGGGTGACCTCCTGGGAATTCCTCGTGTTGCATCCCTTTTTTGCAGAAACACATTTGTCTTTCATTTAGGCCCTTACAATGGAAAATAACAATAGTAACAATACTTCATCCAAGCCATAGTAAAACAATACCACATCCACATCATAGCAAAACAATATCCCAGCCGTAGTAAAAATTGGCATGTTACCGTGTTTTTTTCTATAATTCTTAACAATGTGAAAATAGGGGACTTGGCGAAATCTCTTACATCCAGTTGTGGCATTTGATATTTGTATCCCTTTTTGTTCGTACGCCTTTGTGTTTTATTTCAATTTACTATTATATTTTAATATTGTTATTTTGTGGAATTCAATATTTCATGTTATTATTTCTTGTATTCTTTTTTGTTGGCACACATTTATCCTTCATTTAAATTCATTATTATTTTTAATATTCATGTTTTATGAAACTAATATGTTATAAGGAACAGGAAAGTATTACACGTTGGACAGGATCATAACAGCACTAAGGCATCGGACCCCATCAGAACTCTGAAAGTTAAGTGTAGTCCTTGTGTTGCATCCTTTTTTTACGGCATTGCACAGGGGTACATTCGTGTTCTGCTACGCGAGCATATAGGGGGCGGAGGTGCGCGTGGCTCTCCTGAAATCGTGTAGGCGAAGGAGACGGGAGAACTTATAAGGAACGAGAAGGTGTTACATGTCGGATGCGATCATACCAGAACTAGAGCACTGGATGCCATCAGAACTCCAAAACTAAACGTGCTTGGGCGAGAGTAGTACTAGGATGGGTGATCTCTTGGCGATTCCTCATGTTGCATCCTTTTTTTTCCGATACACATTTATATTTTATTTAAAACCATTTATTATTTTTTGTTATCTCATTTGGTTTTGTGGAATTTAATATTTTGATAGCTCCGTACGGGTTATGTTCATGTTCCGTAGCGCGAGCATATGGGGGCGGATGTGCGCGTGGCTCTCAGGGAAATCATGTAGACGAAGGTGACGGGAGAGCTTATAAGGAACACGAATGTGTTATGTGTTGGATGTGATCATACCAGCACTAAAGCATCGGTTCCCATCAGAACTCCGAAGTTAAGCGTGCTTGGGAGAGAAGTCCTCGTGTTGCATCCCTTTTTTGCCGGTACACATTTGTCTTTCATTTAGGCCCTTATAATGGAAAATAACAATAGCAACAATACCCCATCCAAGCCATAGTAAAACAATACCACATCCACATCATAGCAAAACAATATCCCAGCCGTAGTAAAAATTGGCAACTTACCGTGTTTTTTCTATAATTCTTAACAATGTGAATATCAGGGACTTGGCGAAATCCGTTACATCCAAGTTGTGCCATTTGATATTTTTATCCCTTTTTTTTGTACGCCCTTTGTGTTTTATTTAAATTTACTATTATATTTTAATATTGTTATTTTGTGGAATTCAATATTTTATGTTATTATTTCTTGTATTCTTTTTTGTTGGCACGCCTTTTTCCTTCATTTAAATTCGTTATTATTTTTAATATTCATGTTTTATGAAACTAATATGTCATAAGGAACGGGAAAGTATTACACGTCTGACTGGATCATAACAGCACTAAGGCACCGGACCCCATTAGAACTCTGAAAGTTAAGTGTAGTCCTTGTGTTGCATCCTTTTTTTACAGCGTTGCACGGGGGTACATTTGTGTTCGGCTGCGCGAGCATATGGGGGGCAGACGTGCGCGTGGCTCTCCTGAAATCGTGTAGGGGAAGGTGCTTATAAGGAACGACATGGTGTTACATGTCGGATGCGATCATACCAGCACTAAAGCACCGGATCCCATCAGAACTCCGAAGTTAAGCGTGCTTGGGCGAGAGTAGTACTAGGATGGATGACCTCCTGGGAAGTCCTCGTGTTGCATCCCTTTTTTGCCGATACACATTTGTCTTTCATTTAGGCCCTTACAATGGAAAATAACAATAGTAACAATACCTCATCCAAGCCATAGTAAAACAATACCACATCCACATCATAGCAAAACAATATCCCAGCCGTAGTAAAAATTGGCATGTTACCGTGTTTTTTCTATAATTCTTAACAATTAGAAAATAGGGGACTTGGCGAAATCTCTTACATCTAGTTCTGGCATTTGATATTTGTATCCCTTTTTGTTTGTACGCCTTTGTGTTTTATTTCAATTTACTATTATATTTTAATATTGCTATTTTGTGGATTTCAACATTTCATGTTATTATTTCTTGTATTCTTTTTTGTTGGCACACATTTATCCTTCATTTAAATTCGTTATTATTTTTAATATTTATGTTTTATGAAACTAATATGTTATAAGGAACAGGAAAGTATTACACGTTGGACAGGATCATAACAGCACTAAGGCACCGGACCCCATCAGAACTCTGAAAGTTAAGTTTAGTCGTTGTGTTGCATCCTTTTTTTACGGCGTTGCACGGGGGTACATTCGTGTTCTGCTACGCGAGCATATAGGGGGCGGACGTGCGCGTGGCTCTCCTGAAATCGTGTAGGCGAAGGTGACGGGAGAACTTATAAGGAACGAGAAGGTGTTACATGTCGGATGCGATCATACCAGAACTAGAGCACTGGATGCCATCAGAACTCCAAAACTAAACGTGCTTGGGCGAAAGTAGTACTAGGATGGGTGATCTCTTGGGAATTCCTCATGTTGCATCCTTTTTTGCCGATACACATTTATCTTTTATTTAAAACCGTTTATTATTTTTTGTTATCTCATTTGGTTTTGTGGAATTTAATATTTTGACAGCTCTGTACGGGTTATGTTCATGTTCCGTAGCGCGAGCATATGAGGGCGGATGTGCGCGTGGCTCTCCGGAAATCATGTAGACGAAGGTGACGGGAGAGCTTATAAGGAACACGAAGGTGTTATGTGTTGGATGCGATCATACCATCACTAAAGCATCGGTTCCCATCAGAACTCCTAAGTTAAGCGTGCTTGGGAGAGAAGTCCTCGTGTTGCATCCCTTTTTTGCCGGTACACATTTGTCTTTCATTTAGGCCCTTATAATGGAAAATAACAATAGCAACAATACCTCATCGAAGCCATAGTAAAACAATACCACATCCACATCATAGCAAAGCAATATCCCAGCCGTAGTAAAAATTGGCATCTTACCGTGTTTTTTTCTATAATTCTTAACAATGTGAATATCAGGGACTTGGCGAAATCTGTTACATCCAAGTTGTGGTATTTGATATTTGTATCCATTTTTTTTTGTACGCTCTTTGTGTTTTATTTAAATTTACTATTATATTTTAATATTGTTATTTTGTGGAATTCAATATTTTATGTTATTATTTCTTGTATTCTTTTTTGTTGGCATGCCTTTTTCCTTCATTTAAATTTGTTATTATTTTTAATATTCATGTTTTATGAAACTAATATGTTACAAGGAACGGGAAAGTATTACACGTCTGACTGGATCATAACAGCACTAAGGAACCGGACCCCATCAGAACTCTGAAAGTTAAGTGTAGTCCTTGTGTTGCATCCTTTTTTACAGCGTTGCACGGGGGTACATTTGTGTTTGGCTGCGCGAGCATATGGGGGAAGGACGTGCGCGTGGCTCTCCTGAAATGGTGTAGGGGAAGGTGCTTATAAGGAACGACATGGTGTTACATGTCGGATGCGATCATACCAGCACTAAAGCATTAGATCCCATCAGAACTCCGAAGTTAAGCGTGCTTGGGCGAGAGTAGTACTAGGATGGGTGACCTCCTGGGAAGTCCTTGTGTCGCATCCCTTTTTTGCCGATACACATTTGTCTTTCATTTAGGCCCTTACAATGGAAAATAACAATAGTAACAATACCTCATCCAAGCCATAGTAAAACAATACCACATCCACATCATAGCAAAACAATATCCCAGTCGTAGTAAAAATTGGCATGTTACCGTGTTTTTTTTTCTATAATTCTTAACAATGTGAAAATAGGGGACTTGGCGAAATCTCTTACATCCAGTTGTGGCATTTGATATTTGTATCCCTTTTTGTTCGTACGCCTTTGTGTTTATTTCAATTTACTATTATATTATAATATTGTTATTTTGTGGAATTCAATATTTCATGTTATTATTTCTTGTATTCTTTTTTGTTGGCACACATTTATCCTTCATTTGAATTCGTTATTATTTTTAATATTCATGTTTTATGAAACTAATATGTTATAAGGAACAGGAAAGTATTACACGTTGGACAGGATCATAACAGCACTAGGGCACCGGACCCCATCAGAACTCTGAAAGTTAAGTGTAGTCCTTGTGTTGCATCCTTTTTTTACGGCGTTGCACGGGGGTACATTCGTGTTCTGCTACGCGAGCATATAGGGGGCGGACGTGCGCGTGGCTCTCCTGAAATCGTGTAGGCGAAGGTGACTGGAGAACTTATAAAGAACGAGAAGGTGTTACATGTCGGATGCGATCATACCAGAACTAGAGCACTGGATGCCATCAGAACTCCAAAACTAAACGTGCTTGGGCGAGAGTAGTACTAGGATGGGTGATCTCTTGGGAATTCCTCATGTTGCATACTTTTTTTGCCGATACACATTTATCTTTTATTTAAAAACGTTTATTATTTTTTTGTTATCTCATTTGGTTTTGTGGAATTTAATATTTTGACAGCTCCGTACGGGTTATGTTCATGTTCCGTAGCGCGAGCATATGGGGGCGGATGTGCGCGTGGCTCTCCGGAAATCATGTAGACAAAGGTGATGGGAGAGCATATAAGGAACACGAAGGTGTTATGTGTTGGATGCGATCATACCAGCACTAAAGCATCGGTTCCCATCAGAACTCCGAAGTTAAGCGTGCTTGGGAGAGAAGTCCTCGTGTTGCATCCCTTTTTTGCCGGTACACATTTGTCTTTCACTTAGGCCCTTATAATGGAAAATAACAATAGCAACATACCTCATCCAAGCCATAGTAAAACAATACCACATCCACATCATAGCAAAACAATATCCCAGCCATAGTAAAAATTGGCATCTTACCGTGTTTTTTTCTATAATTCTTAACAATGTGAATATCAGGGACTTGGCGAAATCCGTTACATCCAAGTTGTGGCATTTGATATTTGTATCCCTTTTTTTGTACGCCCTTTGTGTTTTATTTAAATTTAATATTATATTTTAATATTGCTATTTTGTGGAATTCAATATTTTATGTTATTATTTCTTGTATTCTTTTTTGTTGGCACGCCTTTTTCCTTCATTTAAATTCGTTATTATTTTTAATATTCATGGTTTATGAAACTAATATGTTATAAGGAACGGGAAAGTATTACACGTCTGACTGGATCATAACAGCACTAAGGCACCGGACCCCATCAGAACTCTGAAAGTTAAGTGTAGTCCTTGTGTTGCATCCTTTTTTTTACAGCGTTGCACGGGGGTACATTTGTGTTCGGCTGCGCGAGCAAATGGGGGGCGGACGTGCGCTTGGCTCTCCTGAAATCGTGTAGGGGAAGGTGCTTATAAGGAACGACATGGTGTTACATGTCGGATGCGATCATACCAGCACTAAAGCACCGGATCCCATCAGAACTCCGAAGTTAAGCGTGCTTGGGCGAGAGTAGTACTAGGATGGGTGACCCCCTGGGAAGTCCTCGTGTTGCATCCCTTTTTTGCCGATACACATTTGTCTTTCATTTAGGCCCTTACAATGGAAAATAACAATAGTAA
>JAYESD010000306.1:0-56395 GCA_036927565.1 Tuctoria greenei
TTAGCTTCGTGTTTCTTCAAGTGCTCATATGTGCGCGTCTTGAGTCCTTTTAAGATTTCTGCATTTTTTCTCTCAGCTTGGCCATTGCTTGCTGGATGAGCTACAGAGGCGTAGCTAAGTTGAATGCCGAGGTCTTCGCAATATTCTTGGAATGCAGCACTTGTAAATTGAGTTCCGTTGTCAGTTATGACTTCGTTTGGAACTCCAAATCTGCATATAATGGACTTCAAAAATTTGATTGTTGATTTTTTGTTGATTGTTACTACTAGAGTTGCTTCCGGCCACTTGGTGAACTTGTCGATGGCGACATACAGGAACCTATAACCTCCGATGGATTTTGGGAAAGGTCCCAAGATATCCATGCCCCACACAGTGAATGACCATGTAGGAGGTATAATTTGTAGCGATTGAGCCGGTATGTGAATTTGTTTTGCATGGAATTGACACGCTTCACATTTTTTCATTAGCTCAATCGCATCCTGAAGTGCTTTAGGCCAATAAAAGCCATGCCGGAAGGCTTTACCGACCAGCGTGCGAGAAGAAGCATGGTTCCCGCACTCGCCTCCATGGATGTCCGCGAGGAACTCGCGGCCTTCTTCCATTGCAATGCACCGCATTAGGATACCATAGGCACCACGTCGGTGGAAATCCCCTTCTACCAACGTGTATCTTTTAGCCAATCCGACAATCCGATCACCAGATACACTGTCTTCAGGAAGGATATTGTTTTTCAAGTAGCTCTGGATCTCCGAGATCCAGGCATCGGAGCTAACTTGAGCTTCTGAGTCTTGCGTGCTGGGCTGCTCGGAGCTTCCGATAGCACCTACGAACCTTGGTGGACGCCATGGTAGCAGGGCCACCGGGATCGCCAGCTTCGAGGTGCTAGTCTCGCCCCCTTTGCTCAGTTCGGCAGGCTGAGCTATTGGTTTTGACAACCTCCGAACGAAGATTCCGTCTGGAGCCGGAGCTTCTGTTGAGGCTTTCGTCGAGAGTTCATCGGCTTCAGAGTTGTGAAGACACTGAACATGATGGAGATCCAGGACATTGAAGTCCTTCTGAAGCCTCTAGACTTCTAGAGATAAGCAGCTAATTGAGAGTTGTTGCAGGAACATTCACCTTTCACTTGTTTGATAATGAGTTGTGAATCTCCCTTTACCAACAGCTATTTGACACCATAAGATTGTTCCACCTTGAGTCCACAGATGAGGGCTTCATACTCCGCCATATTGTTGGTTGCCTTGAAATCAAGGTGTACCATGTACTTGACCTTCTCTGCGGTCAGAGCCAGGAGAAGGATTCCAGCTCCGGCCCCCTGCTTCTGCATAGAGCCATTGAATTAGAGGGTCCAGTGAGGCTCGGTGAATACCCGAACTTTGAGTTCTGGCTTCTGCTCCTGTGGCCCCCGGATTTGATGGAGAGGGGTCCATTCCGCCGCAAAGCCAGCCAAGGCTTGACTTCTGATTGCTTGTCTTGACATGAATTCTAGATCAAATTTGGCGAGTTCCGCTGCCCACTTTGGAATGTTCCCAGTAGAATTTGGGTTATGTAAAATTGCACGTAGTGGAAAAGAAGTTACCACTGATATTTTATGGGCTTGGAAGTAGTGATGAAGCTTCCTTGAGGAAATAAGAACTGCGTAAAGCAGATTATGCACCTCAATGTATCTTGTCTTGGCATCGGGAAGTACTTCACTGATGAAGTACACAGGGCGTTGGATGGTCTGGACCCTTTCAGAAGGACCCGGAGCTTCCTCTTCATCGACTCGGACTCTGCTGGAATGTCCCAGACCTTCAGGTTGTGCTTCTTGGACCCTCCTGAAGCGGTCCAAAACTCCTTGTTTCAACTCGGATCTCACTAGGAAGATCTAGATCATTTTGGTTAGCCAGGTGAACCTCCTCAAACGAAAGAGGTTGATCTCCTAGCACTTTGTTTTGAAGTTCCGTGTGTGGGAGCTGAGACCCAGTCACGTCTTCAGGTGTTTCCGGACCCTCCCGAAGGGGTCTGGACTCCTGGGCTGGATGTGGTTCTGGTCTTTCCGCAATGAGGACCATACTGACAACTTCGGTGGTTGCTGAAATGTAAAGCAGTAAAGGCTCACCAGGATGCAGAGCTACCAATATTGGTAGTGTGGTGAGGAGCTGTTTAAGCTATTGGAACTCCTTTTTTGCTTCTTCAGACCAATGAAAAGGTCTGAACTTCCACAAGAGTTTGAAGAAGGATAGTGCCCGTTCTGCCAGTCTTGAGATAAACTGACAAAGTGCAGCTAGGCATCCAGTCAACTTTTGGGCATCTTTAATGCGGGCTGGTGGCCGCATTTCTTCTATAGCCTTGATCTTTGCCAGATTTGCTTCATTTCCTCGGTGAGTCACTAAGAACCATAGTAGCTTTCTGGAGCTAACCCCAAAGACCCACTTGTCCAGGTTCAGCTTGGTGTGCGCAGTGCGTAGCTTGTTGAAGACGGCTTGTAAGTTGTCGAGAAGTGACTCCTTGTTTTTGATCTACACAACGATGGCATCAACATACACCTCCACCAAGTCTCTAATTAGCTCTCCAAATGTTTTGTACATAGCTTGCACAAATGTTGAAGCAACATTTTTAAGACCGAATGGAATGGCAGTATAACAATACAATCCATCTACTGTTATGAAGGCAGTATGCTCTTTATCTTCCTTAGACATTTGGATTTTATGATATCTAGAATATGCATCTAAGAAACACAGTAGCTCACACCCGGAGGTGGAGTCCACTATCTGGTCTATTCTAGATAGTGGAAATGGATCTTTTGGACATGCCTTATTTAAGGTGGTGTAGTCGATACACATCCAAAGCTTCCCACTGGCCTTTGGTACAAAAACTGGGTTTGCCAGCCATTTTGGATGGAAGACTTCCCAGATGAATCCAACTTCGAGCAACTTTTTTATTTCCTGTCAGATGAAGTTTTGTTGCTCGATTGATTGCTTTCGGGGCTTCTGGTGTACAGGTCGTGCATCTAGGTAGATCTTTAGATTGTGCTCAATCACCTCCCTAGGGATCCCAGGCATTTGTGACGGTTGCCAGGCAAACACGTCGACATTAGACCGGAGGAAAGTGATGAGCGCGAGATCCTATTTGTTTTTCAGACCTCCAGATATACGGGTAGTCTGAGCTGCATTAGAACCAATTTGGATGACTTTGACGGGTATGTAGGCGTCGCCTCTTGGTTGCACACGAGGTGTAGAGGTGGAACCTTTGTGACGAATGCTTGGAGGATTCGGAGATGGCTCCTTACCAGATGCTTCCTCTTGCGTTGTGGTAAGCGCATAGAGTTCTTCCATTGCAGTAACTCCTGCGGTAGGGTCTCCGCGGATCTGGAGAACGCCCGTGGGTGTTGGAATCTTCAAAACCAAGTAACCATAATGGGCAGTAGCCATAAACTTGTATAAAGCTGGTCTACCCAAAATGGCATTGAAAGGCAGACTGATCTGCGCAACGTCGAAAACCAGTTTTTTTGTGTTGTAGTCCTCCCGGGTCCCAAAGGTCACTTGGAGTTTAATGGAACCAAGAGGAGTAATGGTTCCCGGACCTACTCCGAAGAAAGGTCAGGATGGGCGAAGGTCCGAAGGCCGGAGCTGAATCTTAATGAAAGCTTCGAAGCTTATGAGGTTTAGCCCAGAACCTCCGCCCCCATTACATGGTGGATTTGGATATTGTTAATGGTGGGTGACACCATCAACGGGAGTTGACCAGCCCCGATCATATTTCGGGGACAGTCCGAAGCATCGAAAATGATGGGTGTATCCATCCACTTCCAATGTGATTCTGCCTTAGCACCAGGAGCTACCATGGCCATGTCCTGCCGCATTGTCTTGAGGATGCGTCCAGAGGTGATGTCCCAAGAACCACCATACATGGTGTTCAAGGTCTTCCGACGTTCGTTGTCAGATACGTCAGAGTCGTCATCGACAGTGTTGTAAACGGCTTTCAAGACCTTTTCGGGGTCCTAGAAACCTAGCTCCTCTTCGGCCGTAGCTTCGTCGACTTTTTGTTTTTCTTCCCTTTGACGGAAAGGAGCTTCTTACCGGCGCTTGTTATACCGCTCGGCAAGGTTCTGGACCTCACGGCACTCTTCCAAACTGTGTCAATTCGTCTTGTGGATTGGACACCATGCTTTGGAACTGTTGTCATCCTTTGATGAAGGACGAGGTTGCTTCTCGGGGCATGGCCCCCGGCTTCCAGGAGCTGCAGCAGCAGCAGCTGGAGCGCCGGCTGATGGCTTCTTTTTGTTGTTGGGCTTCTTTTTCTTCTTGCCACTACCGGAGGTAGCGGCTTCGGTTTTGGAGGACTTCTGGTTGGCCTCTGGGGCTGGCTTGGAGTACATTTCACGGCCCTCCACAGCTCTAGCACATTTGTCGGCTAGGCTGAAGAGTTTTGTGATGCTGGTAACTTCTTTAATGGCCAGCTTCTCTAGCATCTTCTTATCTCGAACACCCTGTTTGAATGCAACAATAACAGAGGAGTTTGAGATTAATGGAATTGTATTTCATACCTGAGAGAACCGCAGAATGAAGGACCGTAGTGGTTCCCCTGATGTTTGCTTTACGGCAAACAGGTCCAATTTAGGGCCAGACCGGGTGTAGGAGCTCCCGAAGTTGGCTGTGAATTGCTTGCATAGCTCCGCCCAACTATTAATGGAGTCAGGTGGAAGACTCATGAACCAGGACCTTGCAGTCCCAGTTAAAGCCACCGGGAAGTAATTGGCCATTACAGCTTCATCACCCCTCGCTGCCAGTATGGCAGTAGAGTAGATTTGAAAAAATTCAGCGGGGTTGACAGTCCCATCGAATTTCTCTGGTAAGTGGGGCCGGAACTTCTGTGGCCACTTGACCATACGTAAGTGCATGGCCAGGACAGAACAGCCTCCTCCTACTCCCTGAGGAGCGGGGTTGTCCCGAGTTTCTCGCCTCTCATGAGCACGCTCAATGTGGACATGGCCGTCCTACTGTCGGTAACGATGATCCAGTTTCGATCTCAGGTCATGAGTTGGAATCCTGGTAATTATGTGGGTGCATCGTGCCCCGAGAGGCAACGAAGTCACCTGCTGAGATGCAGCACGTCTCCTCTGTTGTGAGACTTGCGGACCTAGTCAGTCGGACAAGGTCCGTCGTTGTGAAGGTGCTCGCCCCAAAGGGGGAGGACCTTGGTTGATGATGCCTGCAGCCGCAGCTGCGACCAGATGGTTGACATCAGCCCTCCACTGCTCCATAGCACCCTGGGGTGCACCTGGAGGTGGTGGGCGTTGTAGAAGAGCTCGTGCAGCAATGAGCGCGTGCTCGGGGTTATTGTTCATCGATGCAGTGACTGACGCAGATGCTCCATCTTGTTGACCAGCATTGTTTGCTAGAATGGATGGTGGTTGTGGTGCCACAGTGCCTGCTGGAACAATGGCACCTACTGGTTAATGGATGTTGGAGGGATTGCCCCCAGTAGGTTGCCCAGCGTGGTTATCATTGGAGGATCCAGCAGCTGAATTCACCATCTTGTGATCTCGAAATTTCCTATGCACCCACCTACCTGGCGCGCCAAATGTCGAAGTGTTGATATGACACTTCCTCCAGACCCGCTGAGAAGCAGCACACGGAGGTTCTTTTATGGTTGCGGAACGCAGAGATCAAGATCAAGATGATGACACCAGAGATTTACGTGGTTCGGGCCGCCTGAGCGTAACACCCTACTCCACGGAGTTTGTGTAGTTGTACTGTGCGAGTACATTCGCTAGGATCAGGTCAAATCAGATTGTCTCCCGATGTTCGTGCGGTACAACCCTTTTATAGTTCTAAGGACTGACCGTTACAAAGCTTGCCTGGCCCGACATGTGGCCCTGGCGTATTTAATGGCCTAATACACTGTCTAAAGAGTATTAAGCATAATTAGTTGTGTGATAATGTGCCTTAATGGCCTCGTTATGCCTACTAACAATGCTCTGATCGTGTGTCATTAATACGGCATTAATGACACTTTATCAAGCCTTGTAACGGTTGCTTTAACCGTCCTTGAATGTTTGTAATGTACGTAATCTGCTTGTATTTCTGTTGGCGATGAAGGTACAGAGGCTCCACACGTGGAGGATCCGGAGCTTTCCCTTGCGGGAGGGTAGGTCCGGGGTCGCTGTATACGTGTCGGCACCGGAGCTCCTCTCTAACGGGGGCTAGGTCCGGGGCTGTTGTATATGTGTAGTCGCTGGAGCTTCCCTTGGTTGGGAGTTCAGTTCCGGTCTTCTTTTACACGTGTTAACCCGGGAGCCAGCCATGTGAGGGGAGCGGGTCTGGTGCAGCGTGACATGTTGGACCTGAAAGGGCCTTTGACTCTAGCGGGTGGAACTTTCTTGCACTTTTTGCGGTATTGCGGGGTACCCGATACGTAGGGTACCGACACAAATGATATACAGAAAATAACCATGTCACAAGAGTAAATAGGTACCTTATTACAATAATCCAATGGTTCACAAATTACAAATCTCTAACTATTATTATGACAGCAGAAAAATAAACTAAACTAAGCAGCGAGACTCCACTCCACAGGCAATTGACGACAGCACACAACCTAGAACACCGCACGATCCTCATGATACACCCAAACATCACCAAAAACTGTTGGTGGGGGGATTCCAAGGGTGAGTACATGTCTTACTCAGCAAGTGTGTGAAAATATGACATGTAGCTTACACAAGGAATGATAATAAATGGCTAATTGCAGAAAAGTACATTTCGTAAACATGTAAAAGCAGTCTCAAATGTCTAGGTGAGATTATTTCCAATAATATCCCGAGTAAACATCATAACATGTATCCAACATTCTCAATTACCATTATACCTCATTCATTAATTTAATAACCATTTATATGCCAATTTCATACCTTCATAACCAACCATGTACAATTATCATAACCCAACCATAACCATATCTGAAACCATCCCAAAACCCAATTCCAACTCTAATCGTGTAGGTCATCCATGCGCTTTTAACTGGGAGCACAGCTATCATGATAGTTTTTAACACTCTACAAAGGTTGTACCACTTTACCCACAAGTTTGTGATTTCATCACCTTTCAATGACTAAAGAACCTCCATCATGCCCGTTACCCGTCGGTCACATTACACACTTCCAACGCTGTGTGGCCAAGAGATCATAAAATAGCCTTTACAAAGGGACTACCAGCATATTTAGACCCACTGAGGTTTCACTGGAGGTGATGTCTTATAACTGAGCACATCCATTCAAGGGCCCCTTCTTGTGCCGTTTGGATCCCAAGATAGTTCCACCACTAATTCAAACCCAACTGACTCCCATTCCCCAAGGGTTTCAAATGATCCGAACAATGCTGGCAATACACCTAATTAATTGGCTAATCCGCACCCATACTTGGCGTTGTGGTGGCACTATTGTCCTAGCTTATTCTCGTATGCCTTAGATGTAAGGAAAGCAAAACCACCCTATCATCCAACCCAGTCTACAAACCATGCTTGCTTAGATCACCGAAGACTCATGTTACCAAATAGTCATATTCATCAATCCTCATCATTCATAAGTTCATTAACTCATAATTAAGCCTTTTGGTTGGTTCCAATCCCAATTAAGTTAAAGCGTAGCAAAAAAATAAAATATGTTTCTCGACTCTCAACAATATAACCCAAGAGACAAGGATGGTCACACAAGTCTAGTAAACACCTATTATGGGTTTCCCATCAATTTGACACAAGCATGCAGTTATGCAAACAAAACATTTAAAAACAGGATAAAATGTTCAAGGACACTTGCCTTGATCTTGGGGCTGGTTTGGATCCGAGGCTTCGAAGTTCTGGTTCTGAAGGTCCTCGTAAGCACCCTCTAGAGCGTTACCTTCTATTTCGCACGATAATCATGTGAAACAAACATTACAACCAAAAAATGCTCATATAGTACTCAATATCCATGGCATGCATGAGTGATGCAGTTATGATGTTATACATATTACTAGGTTGCCAATGTTGTTTACTATCTAGTTACAATTAAGTTTTACATGCTAGACCAAGTCTCGAGTCATTTTGGAGAAAACTAAAGAAGTTCTAGAAATTCCAGAATTGAAAGACCGGACTAGTACACACCATGGGTCGGACATGTCCGCTCTGGACCAGAGAGTTCAATGGACTAGTCCGTAGTAGACCAGACAAGTCCGCTACGACTAGGGTTTCTGCAAATTTCTAACTAGAGCATAGTTGAGTTAAGTATGGAACCAAGATTGACATAGGAAAGATGGATCTAAGGTATTTACCGTGAATCTTGGGGTTCAAGGGTTGAAGATTCGATGAAATGTTGGAACATGATGTCTATATTTGGCAAAGATGAAGAATCGGTGAAGAAGAATGTTGACGTCAAAGAATTGATGAAGAAGATCACAACAGCGGTGACGATCTAGATTGATCCTCCTCCCCTTTCCCTTCCTTCTTCTCCCTATTCTTCCTTGTGGTGAAGAATCCTTAATTCTCGAATAACGGCGGCGCACGACGTTGCAGGGGCGAAGGGTTTTTCTATCACGGCAAAAAGGGTGAAGGGTGGACAATAGGGTGTTTAAATAGGAGGAGAGGTGGTAGGGTTAGGGTGGAATCCAGAGAGATGGCGGTGGGGACAAGTACAGGCCTTGGTGGGGTCCCACTTGGGCTCCTCAGAGGTGAGGCACGACGTTCTTGTGCCCAACTAAGGCAATTACTTAATAACTCCTTGTGGAAAAAAATAGAATCTGAGTCAAAACCCTACATACCGGACTAGTCTGTAGTGAGGTCGAACAAGTCCGATCGGGTACAGAAAGTTCAATGGAGAAGTCCGGTGCAATGCTTGAATTGTTCGTTCAAGATTAGAAAGTTAATCGAACAAATCTGGTGACAAGCCAAGCAAGTTTGCGGTTTGTCCAGTATCAAATCCAGACCAAGTTTTTGGGAGTTTCCAACAAGGGTCATGAGACTAGTCCTTATGAACAACGGACAAGTCCGCACACATAAACAAAACCAGATTAGTCTGTAAGAATTAATGAACAAGTCCGAAGAATATCAGAAATGATTTTCGGACTAATCCTTAGCAATTAGCAGATGAGTTCGGGGAACAACGGTAGCTAAATTGGACTAGTCCGGGGTCCAATCCGGACAAGTCCGTACTAAGCCAGGTTTTTAATTGATGTTTTGGTTCTAACTTATTTTAATCTTGCTCCTTTTTTTGTTGCATCATGTTAGACATGTATATGAATGAATGCAATTCATGATGTATGAAAATGAGGGTATTACACATTACAAAGATGCAGGTTGTGGGGATAGCTGTCGCTCACCGTCTAGAGACCGAGTGGAGAGCGCTGGTGGAGACGGTGGTGTCCCACATTCTGGTGTGCTACAGTAGTCGGTACCTATAACCAATGGCCCCCTTGAGATGTGTGAAGAGGTGGCAAAGGCTGAAGTCGAGGACTTCGCGAAATATGTTGCCGCACAGTTCGCACAAGATTGAGACCGGCTGCTCCTAGGTGGGGCACTTTTGTATCCGGAGCTCACCCCTTTGTAAACAACATTTAATGATTTTAAATTCATGTCCAGTTTCTTTGCTTCTCTTGTGCATCTCAACTTGTTCGCCCGGATCCTTAGTAGCGTAAGGGCTCGAAGAACTTCGTCGTCTTCGTTAGCTTTTAGGAACAGATGGTCGCACACTTGATGTAGCTGCCTTGCACCATTGGACTTCCTTCCTAGGTACCCCCTTAGAGGCCCCCTAGTAGGTGTGGACATATAGTTGGGCACGCCTAGCACTTAACTGCAGGATGTCGCCGACGGGCCCCCAACGAAGCTCGGGAGCTTGGGTAGTCGATGTCGGTGGCCCCACTGGGAGATGTCAAACTTGATTTTAAGCGCATGGTCATCGTCAAAGAGGCCTCCGACAGCGATGTTGACAAGTCGGCTGCTGAGCCAAGGCGGTGCTCACCCTCAACATTAAAGAGTGTCGACGACGGGCCCCATTGGTGGTGTCGAGGTTGGATCTCTCTAGCGTTACCCACCATCGTAGTGTATAAATGTCGACAGCAGGCCCCCTGGGAGGTGCCGGAGCTGGATGCTCTGGGTTCGCCCACCATCGTCATGTAGAAGTGTCTATAGCAGGCCCTCTTGGAGGTGCCGGAGCTAGATGCTCCGACGTCGTCCAACATCATCATGTAGAAACATCGATGGCAGGCCCTTTGGGAGGTGCTGGAGCTGGATGCTCCGGTATCGCCCACCATCGTCGTGTAGAAACCTCGATGGCGGACTTCCTGGGAGGTGCCGGAGTTGGATGCTCTAGCGTCGCCCACCATCATTGTGTAGGAACGTCGACGACAAGCCCCCTGTGAGGTGTCGGTGCTGGATGCTCCGTCGCCGCCCATCATTGTTGTGTAGAAACGTCGACAGTAGGTCCCTGCCATACAGGATACCAAAAGAAAATTTATATTAGCAATAAGAGCAGAGCGGTAGAGTGTACTCACGAATCAGCTCTTTGTGGCCATTATCAACGTGTAGAGACATCGGCGGCGGCCCCCTGTGAGGTGCCAGAGCTGGATGTCCTGCACACATGATAGAGGGATAACTTTGCTTATCGGTTATCTCTCTTTTCTCTTTAGCTTTTTTATGCCTTACGATCCCAGACTGGTACGTGAGGCTTAGGTAATTTGATGCGCTAGAGCTCTGGGTCTGGCTCCCGCCTCACCTAGGTTGCGAGCCTTCTAGCCCCCAGTACTCAGCCGCTTGTGAGGTAGGGTGTGCACACTTAGGGTACAGGACCAGGCCAAGCAGGCTACACACACCGAACCTCCGGCTTTGCGTAGGCCTTTCAGGGGATGCAATCTGGCGCCACGGGACCCTAAGTAAGGGGGCAGCCGTGAGACCCTATAACATATTGCAGGTATCTCAAGTGTACCCGCCTGCAGTAGAATTGCATAACTCCACCAAGGGCGAGACATAGAGAAAATATTCGTGCATATGATGACAATATATATGAATACGAGCATAGTTCGATGATCATAAAATTCATGAGTAATTTAAATAAACATACGAGAAGCATGGAGCAAGACAGTGAATCTTTTAAATTGGCATTCGTAAGAGCAGACAGGCTTTACAAAAGAAGGCAACGACCCATTCAATACAGTAATATCCTGAGTAGCACTGAGGAAGCAGAATTTCACAATACTAAATCCAGTTCACTATAGAAATACGTCTCATTTACGAATACCAGGTATCATAAATAAGCTAAAAGCTATCGTAAATAGTTTAATCAATTACATAAATAATTAAAAAACTATTTGAATAATTAATAAACTAATTGAACAATTAATCAACTAATTAAAAATTAATCAAGTAATGAAACATTTAATTAATTACTTAAACAATTAATTAACTAATTAAAAATTAATCAAATAACTAAACACTTAATAAAGTAATCAAACACTTAATCATGTAATTTAATATTTAATCAAGTAATTGAACATGTGATCATCTAATACGAGAGGTGGGGGCAGGGGGTCGGGGTGGGGTTGGGGGCATGAGGTTCGAGGTGGGGGTGGGTGGGTGGGGACAGGGAGTTCAGGGTGGGGGTTGGGCATGGGGGTCGGAGTGGGGGTGGGAGGTTGTTGACAGTCGTTATATACCAATTTCAACAGTCAATATAACTCAATAATGTGAAGGAATGAATATTTCTGACACACATTATAGTTAGAAATGACCTAGTTCCACTTGTAGATGGAGAAATTTGTGCATGCAGGTATTTTATACAGAATTGAAGTGAAACAAGGGGATGGATCCTATAAACTATCACCTCAGCCAATCAAGCACCGACATGTGGCACCACATGGATCAAATGACCCACAAATAGAAGTATCCGAGACCATCCAACAGTGTATCACCTATAAGGGGCCCACCTATTAGGGACCTAGAAAAAACACAGTCCCAACAGAGCCCAGACCAAGTCGGCTGACCCCCCTAGTTGGTCGACTTGGTCCTAGTGCCAAACTCAGTCAATCAACACGTGTTGGCTCCTCCCGGCTTCCTGAAGATGATGATGACTAATTTGCGCGCTTTTGGTGGCGGGAACCGACCCTTCTCCACCTATAAATAGGACCCCCTACCCTCACTTCACACACACACCACTTGAGCATCATTCTATTGTATACACTAGTTCTCCTATTTCCTTAGTGGAGGTTATGCTGTAGAGAGGGGACTCTAGTCCCAAGTCCAAATCTGGAATGGTATGGCTCATGTATCTTTTCTTATATTTGTTACTTTATGCATAATAAAGATATTATCTTTAGTCTTCTTTTATTATACACTTGGATGAAGCGTTTCTTTTTTGATTGTGGATTCCATGTATGTGGTAGATATATTCTTTATGATCATGCTCTAATATCATTATACTATCATCATAAACACTATAAACCCCCACTATAGTCTAATTTGCTATGATATAATTATGTTAATATGAATGCCTTATGCTATGTTTCAACATTGGTCCAACGATGTTTAGGTTAGTCATTGCCTTAGGATGGCTTGTGCTCCTAACATATTTACTTAATATGATAGCATGGTGCTAGGATAGTTAAGTAGCGTTTGATGTCTCGTAAACCCACGGATTGAAAAAGTAGGCAGTAGGTGGTGGCAGCCCTATCTGTCCTTTGTAATCCTCCACATTCAGCTTTGCCCCAGGATTTTGATGGGAGTCGCCCTAGTATTGCTATGTGTAAGCTCGTGACCGGTGTGTTGAACAACTTAGTATAAGTATTCATCATTGACATGCTCATTAGTATCTAACCTAGGCTATGTATATGTATATCAGAAGCATTGTAGTAGTAACTCCCCAACTCTTAGTTTAATCTCCACTAGGACCCATTTACCCTTTAGAATAGATTGCTTAAGTGTGTGCCCCACTAACTTACCCCTGTCTTTATAATTAATTAGTATGCCATAGCTTGATCATAAGAGTATTGTCTACTTTACTACATTGCCTTCCTTTGGGATAGATATGATACCCTTGGGAATACTCTTGGGTGAAATGCTACACGAAAGTTTTCGTGCGCTTGCGGATTTTTATCTCTGACGTAAGACATGTCAACAAGCATTTCTGGCACCATTGCCAGAGAAGGCAAAGGAAGTAAAGGATAGCTATCACTTATGATTAAGCTATAGGTACTAATACTTAGACAAGATCATCCTTGTTTGTTTTCTTCTTTTGTGTGAAAACGGGGTAGTGTTGGCCAACCTATTTCATGGGATGGCCAACGAGGACGAAAGTTCTCAACTACAATATGATTCATGGCGTACCTCAACAAATGTCCTCTAGGCAATACCTGAGCCTATCGCAGAAGCATTTCAGCTTCCAGTAGGAGCCAAAGTCATCCATCCCCAAGCTTTGAGGAAGCTCCAAGACTTCTTCTTGGTTTGCCCTCATCATGAGGTGGATAGTTGGCCCTTCATCCAACACTAATGTCATGTGTTAGCTTCACCAATTCATGACCACAATCATGATGGAGTTGAAGGTGCCCTATTCTCATTCATCATGGATGAGAATATAGTCTCCACCCAAGGGGTGAATTGAAGAGTGCTCTAGTTCCCTTATCTTGGCATGTACACCATTTAACAAGGTGGACATGCTAGTTATAGAACTACACCTCCTATTGAGTAACATGAAGATCAAGCCAATGGAGAAGTGTTTGGATGATCCAAGCCATGGATATTCACCTGATTTGTGTAAATCCATGTCAACATGGGCCACTTGGGGAATCATTTTCCTAAGACCCATGAGGATTCTTCCTTTCAAACACAACTCCAATGGATATCACCTACAAGGAGGTCAAGGATGAATCAACATCACTCTTGTAATCAAGGAAGCTATGGAGATTTCAATAGATTTAAGTTCAACTAGCCTACCTTGAAGTATCTTGTCCATGACCAAACAAGAAATCAAGACAACATTTACATGAAGCTCTTGGCGAAGGACAAGAAACTAAAAGAGCATTCAACACCCAAGGTGTCCCACAATCACTTGTTGGGATTCCTACCCTTCGACCGATCTCGTGCAACCAAAGGCAAGTGACATTGTGGATGAAGCATTTCTTGTTTGATTGTGGATTCCACATCATTATGCCAAAGGAAGTCTTTGATCCATGATCAAAGTATGGGTTAACTCAAAAGAACATCAAGAAGGTCGAAGTGACATCCCAAAATGAAGGACAAAGCCTCACCATACTCACCAAAGAATATCTTCAAGAGGGAGAAGTCGTCACTACAGCAACCAGTCTTCATCAAGATGACAGAGAGGCTAGGGCCACCATGTGGCCCACATGTTCAAATGACAACCAAAGAAATTTTGGCATGTCAAGCAAGATAAGTTGTCCATATCTTCAGCTCCGGGATTAGACAACAAATCATCGAACCAAATAGGACGGAGGTAAGTCTCACTCATCGAACTTCAAAAATTCGGTGAGTCCTTGTCAATAGGTTAATTGGTATTTATCTCATATTTGTTTTCTGAATTTCATATTTAAATTTCCCATCAATCTTTTCATTTGCATTTATCATGTTTAATTTTCACACTTGCATGTCGGAAAGTAAAATTTACAACCATCATAAAACTAAAAATTTTGAATTAGGAAATAAATTTAGTTGGATATGAACCTTGGGCGTAAACACTTGAATTCATCTTCCTAATTCAAACCAAAAATATTTACCTTAAATATCCATTGCATTTGCAAGTAGTTTCAAGTTAGAGCAAAACAATTTGACAAAGGGTACAATATGCTTTTGAGCTAACGTAACCCATTTTCTAGTTGTTTTGTTTGTTCTTGATTTTAGTGCAGCTAGGAATAAATTTGTAAAGAGGTTGGAAGGCCTCATCAAGCGCATATCCCTCTAACAATCTCATTTTGAGTTCATGGAGGAGGAATGCTCAAGATGGTGACCCAACGGAGGAACAAGATGAAGCTCATTCAACTCCAGCCTCAACTTGGCAGGAGACATTAAACATGGAAGCTACATCAAAATCCATGGTCGTGAGTTTCTCACACAACGACCTTCAACCCAAACCGGTCTCCAATTGAGCTACAAGTTTAAAATTTTCCATCATTTGATTTGCATTAGGATTGAATGATTTGTGCTTACATTGGTAAGGAAGGTTCACACCTTCTCATCATTCAATTCTTATGCATCCTCATGAGAGTAAGTGTTAGCATTGGTATTTTTTATTCTTCAAATAGGAATGTCATCTTACTTAGGAAAAAATTTAAACAAGTACCTAAAATTTCATAAGCATTGCTAAAATTGACTTAGACATTTTCTGCCTAGGTAATGCTTATGGAATTACTTAATGGTTGAATCGGTATGTAGCCACCTAGGAATAGTGATATCTATAATTTTGATTTGAAACTCATTCAAGCATGGATCACTAACTTTCGAATTCCTAGGCAAGAAATTAAAAATGTTCAGGAGGATAAAATTGACAATCTTGTTTGCCATGATCTAAATGATAACATTCGCTCTTGTGTAAAAAAACTATGATGGTTAGAAAATATACAAGATGAAGAGATCCATATAGTGTATTTATATCACTAGCATTGTTATGAGTAGGAGCTTTAGAAAATGTGCAAATTGATTTATCCATAAAGCCTTATTGACGGCTGTTATATACCAATTTCACCCGTCAATATAACTAAATTATGTGAAGGAATTGTCATTTCTTGCACACATCACCTTTCTATTTATCTTATTTCCACTTGTCCTTGTAGAAAGTAGTGCATGCAGGGATTCTATGCGGAATTGAACTGAAACAAGGGGGTGGGTCCTATAAAATATCATTCTAGCCAATCAGACGAAGCGACATGACACCACATGGATCAAATGGTCTACAAACAGAAGTACCTATGGCCATCCAATGGTGCAGCACCAATATCATGGAATAGGACCCACCTGTACGTGACCTGGAGGAAGAACTAGCCGTTTAGTAGGCAGTAGGTGGTGACAGCCATATTTGTTCTTTGTAATCCTCCACGCTCGGCTATACCACAGGCTCTTGGCAGGAGTAGCCTAGTGTTGCTAGGGGTAAACATGTGCCTGATGTGTTAATCCACTTAGCATGAGAATTCATAATTAACATAATCATTAGTAACTAACTTAGGCTATGTATATGTACATTAGTAGCATAGTAGGAGTATCTACCTAACTCTTAGCCTAGTTCCTCTATTACCTCCTTTGTCCCCTTAGGATAGAATGCTCTTGTGTGTGTCCCACTACCTCAATTACCCTTTATCCATCCTTGCTAGAACCCTACCTAGGCCAACCTAGCCTTTACACTTGATGATTGTTTTACTTCCATCTAGCCTTACTTTGGGAAAATATAAATGACACCCTTTGGAAATACTCTTTAAAGGGGGAAATGCTACATCGATAGTTTTCATGCGCTTGCGGACATTCATCTAAGATTTAAAACCTACCAACAAGCATTTCTGGCACCAGTGATATAAATGAATTGTTAGTAGTGCGTAGGAAATATCAACAAGCATTTCTGGCACCGTTGCTAGGGAAGGAAGCCAAAGTATTACATGATTGAGTGAATAGGACCCTGGTAGGTTTTAGTAGGATGACCCTTCTTTGTTTTCACATTTTATGTTAAAACAGGGTAGTGTATGTCTGGTTTCTGCCTGCTGGAAAACTTTGTTGAAGATCCCAAATCCCTTCTAAGAGATCGACCTCGTGTCGTTACTCCTCAGAAGCTTCTAACGGCAAAGCAAGCCAGCACAACTGCACCAACAACCGAAACACCAATGGCCCAGAAGACCCTTCGTGAGTTTTTGGCTCCCTCTGCTAACAATGTATCTGTTGGGCCCACTGTTAACACGGAAGACGTAAACTTCAAAATAAAGACTGGCCTAATCACTATGGTGCAAGCCAACCAATTTTGTGGGAAGGCTAACGAGGATGCAAGTGCTCACCTGCAACAGTTTCTTAAGATTTGCAACACTTTTAAGATAAAGGATGCATTTCTTGATGTTGTCCGTCTTAGGCTGTTTCCATTATCTCTTCTTGGGAGAGTGAAACAGTGGTTCTATGAGAAACGAAGTGCTGTAGATACTTGGGAAAAGAGTTCTACGGCATTTCTCGCCATGTTTTTCCTTTTGGGCAAGACCAATGCCCTATGTGGAAGAATTTCTAGCTTCTAGCATGATGCCAAGGAATCTATTTCTGGGGCTTGGGAAAGGCTTCAGGAGTACATCCTAGTCTGTCCCCACCATGGGATGTATGACGGGCTCATCATCCAAAACTTGTGCAACGAGTTGATCCCTTTCGCCCGTCACCATGTTGATAATGCTGCAGGAGGTGTCTTCTTCTCATTGACGATGTCAAAAGCCAAATATTTGAGAAGATGGTGTCAAACATGGGTTGGAGCGACGAGCGTCTCCATACCCGCCAGCGAGGCATGCACACCTTGAAGAAGGTGGACATGATCGTTGCCAAATTGGACCTCCTTATGAAGAAAATTGATGGACAAAGGAATCGTGAGGTATGTGGCAATGTCTATGCCTTAGACTGTCACATCACTTGTGATGTCTGTGACAACAGGAGCAATTTGGGAAATTATTGCCCAAAAACCCATAAGGGTGCCCTATACCTATCCAATAATGGAAACAACAATGCCTATCATCCAGGAGGTCAAGGGTGGGGCAAACCACACACATTCTTTCAAGGAGGGTACAACAACAACGGCAACAATGGAAATCAACCCAACTTGAGAGAACTTGCCATTGGCCAGCTAAAGATCAATGAGGCTATATCCAAGAAGTCGTCGGCCAAGGACAAGACCCTAGAAAACATTAATGCCAATATTGAAGGACTATCCTCAGCTTTCAAGAATCAATTGAGTTTAAACAAGATGTTGAAAACTCAGTTGGCTCAACTGGCACCTGTTGTTCCTCCAGTGGAGAATGGCAAGATGCCAGGACAGCCCGAACCCCTTGTGGAAAATGTCAATATGATTTCTCTACAAGGAGGCAACTGGCTGAAGGACCCAGGATGTCCTACAATCTCATGCTCAATTGGGGCACACCACTTTGACAAGGCCCTTTGTGACCTTGGAGCAAGTGTGAGTGTGATGCCGAAGGTGATTTTTGACCAGCTGAACTTCACGAAACTCACTCCAACACCAATGCAGCTCCAACAGGTTGATTCCTCAGTCCATTATCCGGCGGGTATCGTCGAAGATGTCCCTATGAAAATCTGGAACTGCATCATACCCGTAGATTTCGTGGTGCTCGACATGGAGATCAGGAAGGATACACCGCTCTTTCTTGGGCGCCCATTCCTAAGCACCGCGAAGGCTCGCATAGATGTAGGAGCTGGAGATTTTAACTTCCATATCAATGGCAAGGAGCAGATGTTTTACTTTTGCCCAAAGTTGGAGCAATGCTCCATGATCTGTATCAAGTATGGGTCGAATTTTAAGCACATTCAAGAGGTCAAAATCACACCTCCAAAGGTGGACCCTCTCATTGCATTCATGAGGAATTTGATCTATGTGGAAAATCTGTCTTATCATCCACGACGACACACTGAAAAGATGGAGAAGTTTGGGCCTCCACAAAGGCCCAAGTCCACCAAGCCGCCAAAGAAGGTATGGCGGAAGAAGCAAGACAAGCCGTCCAAGGCCATCCGTCTGGGCTCGGATGTCAAGGAATGAAGGAGGAATGTCCATCTCATCGAACGGTGGTGAGACCTAGCTGAATGTGGCCTAGAGGGGGGTTAATATGGCTTTTTGAACTTTTGTCGGAACCTGCAACACTCATCAACTTGATCAAATACCGATAAATCGGACTAGTCAAGTAGTGTGCAGACTAGTCTGGTGTGTGTAGACTAAATCGATCAAGTTTGATGGATGATCTCGATCCAAGTACCCTACGCAATGGAAATTAAGATGTAACTAGAGTATGTTGCTTCAATTAAACTGAAGATAGCACAAGGTAACCTTAGTTTCACGTTTTGACATAATTTGACTATGATCAATTGAACCCTAGATGCAATGAACAATAAGCACAAAGTGAAGACACAAGATTTTTATCCCGTGGTTCGGTTCCCACGAAGGCAACCTACATCCATGTTGAGGAGCCCACGAAAGGATCGGGTCTTCACCAACCCTACCCTCATCGAATTGCCACGAAGGCCGATTCTCTTCCACTAATAACAAAGGGCAAATCACCAAGTTCAAGGGGCCTTCTCACAAGTTGAGGGCTCCCCAAGATTTACAACTGAATACACCACCAACACACTCGAATTATATGCAATAACGAACAAGAGTGTGCGAGAGAGTCAAACCCAAGAGCTCAAAACATGAAGAATCGCGTCTCTCCTTTGATCTAAAGTTAATCCTCAAGGATTTGATCTTTCTTGTGATGGATTGTGTGGAGAGACGTGTTTTCTCGGCTCCTGGAGGGTGTGACGGCACAGGGGGTTGAGAGTTGTTGATTAGGGGCCGTGCACCTCTATTTATACTAGGGTTTCCAAAGGTTACCATTAGGGTTTTCAAAGTCTGGACTAGTCCGTGGTGGACTCCAGACTAGTCCGGCGTGCGGAGTGTGGGAAACTCTAAGTGTCCCGAATTATCGGACTTGTCCAGCCAAGGGTAGACTAGTCCGTTTTTGTCTCTGGAGATGTTCGGACTAGTCCGACACATATCAGACTAATCCGGTTGGGTGAAACCCTTGGTGAATTGAGGACAAGTCCGCACTTGGAGGACTTGTCCGATTTTAGTTAGAAGGTTTTTCTGACTAATCTGTGCATATATCGGACTTGTCCGATTTAGGTCAGAAAGATATCGGACTAGTCTGTTGTGATATCGGACTTGTCCGACCTAGTGCAAACTGTGAATTGTTGAGGACTAGTCCGCACTGGGGAGGACTAGTACGATCTTAGTAAGAGAGATATTGGACTAGTTCGTGGTGATATCGAACTAGTCCAGTCTTTGGAAACTGGACTGTGCAGACAAGTCCGCTCTGGGAGGCTTGTCCGATTCTGGACAGAGAGAAATCGGACTAGTCCGGGGTGCATCGGACTAGTCCGGACATGTATAACTTTGTGCACTGAGAGTGATTAATATTTGCTTGAGCTCTTGGGGTGTGTTTCTCCAACACACTCCATACACAAAGATTATTATAATCATTTCTTGAGCTCCTTTCAACTTGATTCCTCACTCTCCCTTCTATTTGTGCTTTCTTCATGATTTCATTAAAACTTGCGCTCATCTCAAGAATTTGGTTAGGATCTCATTTGCTTGTCATAAATCCACCAAAACCCACAAGAGATGCCTAGATGCACTTTCACTAGCCAATAGGTTAAATTTGTAGTTATCTTTTTCTTTGTTTTTCTTTTCTCTTTATACTGCATATTTGATTTTCTTAGTGAGTTGAGAATCTTATATTCTCAACTATCATTTTTATTTCTTTATTTTTCATAAAAAGAAAATTGTTGGGTTTTGAAAAAGGAGTTTTTATTTGGAAACAATTTTCTGAGCTGAAAAAGTGGTATTTCACTAACGTGCTAATTTGATAGCCGTCGGGGAGCCACCTATCAGGTCGGCCGACGCCCCTGTTCGGCCAACATGGGAAAAGAGCCATTTTGGCTCTCTCTCTCTCCTCCAACCGCTACATTTGGTTCCCTAGTGACCGTTGGGGATTGCACACTATAAATAGTGGCCGTGAGGAGCTCTTCTCCTCACACTTCACCTCATTTCATACATCCCCAAAGTCACTCTTGCTCAAAATATTTTTCTTTCTCTTGCTCAAAATCCAACTCAAAAAGATTTGCTTTTGTTTGCATTTCAATTTGCTCTCAAGTTCTTCAAGGGAGAATTCGTTGGGGTTTTGCTTTCGCTAACATCACCTCTTTTGAGTTTTTGCCTTGTTGTGTTCTTGTTTGTTGTGGCCATGAAACGAATGAAGAGGTTGTTTGGAAAGAAGAAGGAGGCTGCAAGCTCAAGCCATGGTGGAGACTCAAGTGCACTCCCATCTTCCGTTGCTACACCAAGATCACGGAGGAGGAGTGTAGGAGAGGGCACTCCCATGTGTGAGAGGAGAAACCCACACCAACTTCTTCACGACGACGACCTCAATATCCAAAGTGAAGTTGAAGATCAAGCACGCAAGCTGCTCCAAGATCGTGAGTTTTCTCACAGGAAAGCTTATGATCCGGATTTGATCTCCAAAATAGGTATGAATTTCGAATTCTTTTCCATTTGGCGTGCATTATGATGGGAAAACTTTGCTCACATAGAAGAGAAAGGTTCACGCCTTCTATCCATACAATTCATTTGCACACTCAAAATAGGATTAGATGGTATTACATTTAGATTATTTCAAAAAAAAAAGAATACAACATCCTATGGAAAGAATTAAGTGAAATCCTAGGCTTCCATAGACGTTGTTTGCTAGATTTAGACACTTTGTCTAAGTTTAACAAACAAAGTTTTTGGCAAGATTTAACTAGTGAGGTCAGATGTAGTGCACCTAGGAATAGCCACTTGCACAACCCTACTTTACGCTTCATGCATAGATGGGTGGCTATGACTATGTTCCCTAGAGGAGATGTAAGGATAATACTTGATGATGAGCTAAAAATTTTATTTCCCATGATTAAAAATATAAAAGTTGTTCCAGTTATTGTCATGATGAAACAATGGTTAGATTAAATTCCAAGAGTAGGGCCAATTAAATGTACTTCATTGATTACTCGTATTGCTACTAGGGTAGGAGCACTAGAATATTCTTCATTTGAGTATATTAGAAATGGAAGAGAATTAATTGATGAAGAATATTTAGTAAAAGGACATACCCTTAAGCATGATCAAGATGGCTCTTTGATATTTTATTATCCCGGCTTTTTAATGAAATTTGGTTACCTAACACGAATTATCATTTGTACAAATATCATAGGCTAACCATTGACCTCCTTCCCATCGAGGAAGCCGGAAGAACTAATGTCTCTTGCAGGGTAACTAGAAGTTGTACAAGGAGAGCGGCCATGCCCCCGACAACCTCCATGATCCATGAGTATAAAGAGGAAGAGAACCCAACGGGTGATGCACCCGAATGGACTCAACCTCCTTCGTATGAGACAGAAGGTTCATCTTGGCATGGGTGGCTTGGTGCCACATGGGAGACACCCCTATCCACTTCAAGCTCAAGCAGCTTGCCTCCAACATCTATGAGAAATGTCATTCTACTTCGGCTAGAAGTCATCATGACTATAGCCAGGGAATGACGGACCTCTCTAGACGTATGGAGGAGCTTGAAGTAAGGACGGGTGACATCTACAACACTCTCTAAGGGCATGTCCAAGGTACCCAAGATTGGCAACAACACATGGGCGCTCAATTAACCAACTTTAACTCCATGCTACAACAACAACAAGCTGAACTCACGGCATACTTCCGTCATAAAGGGTTCAACCCTCATCACGAAGGTGAGTGAAGAACAAGCTTGGGGGAGGACCCCCACTTGAGGTAAATTGTATCAAGCCTATTTGCATATTTATTTTCCATTAGACAATCATTCACCTTGCATATATAGGATAGTTTTATTTTCAATAAAATAAATGATGTGCGGTAAGAATGATTTGGAATTCACATAGATGAAATAATGAATAGTTGTTCTGCTTTAATTTTCCTAAGTCCCTAGTTTACAACTTACTACTCTCCAACATATTGCTCTCATTGGCTAAAATTGCTTTTTCCTTTATTTGGAAATTGTGGGTAGCAAAAGTTTAATCCATTCTAAGTTGTTGTGAGATATGATATAGTGATAGGGCTGCTATTCCTAGTTTGATAGCGAAACTTAAATTTCTGGAGAAATTCTAACAAAGATTTAAGTTATTCTCATTTGATTGGAAATACCTACCAAAGCCATATGATACATTACATTGATAGACTTTATGCATATGCTATTTGTCTTCACATTGAGCTTTGTCAAACTAGCATAGACCTATGTGAGATTTCATTCGTTACTTTTTGAATTCAAGACTTCACTTGCACATGCTATACTTCTACACTAAATGTAAGCAAAATTCCCATCATACCACCATTCCACAATAAAAAAGAGAAACTCCATATCATTCATGCTTAGTACTCTCTCCAAAATTCATTTCATAAAAAGGGAGTAGAAGACATGGCTACAATAAAGAGAAAAAGAAAATGCATGTTTACATTATAAGCATGGGAAAAAAAGAAAAGTAGCCATGTTTCATCCCTGCAAAAATAAGAGAGTCTACTAAAAAAGGAGTCATCTCAAATATATCCACATCCACACCATTCCATCACACATGCACAAGTCCTGAATCCAATTGTTTTGAATTGATTTCTCCTAAGGCTTACTCTTTTGACTTAGCAATATTGTGTGTTGCAAATATGCCTACTATATTCCCTACCGAGCTCCACATACAAGCCTTATGTAGAGGTAGGATAAATTTAGGCAAATTGTCTTGGTGAGGATATATTTCCAATACACACAAAGGAGAGACTTGAGAGAATCAAATTGAGATACTTAAAATATGAATTGAACTCTTTGGAATTTGAGTGGAACTTGACTTCTAGGCTATGTATGCTCCATTTGCTGTTCTATCTTTCAACCACCCATGAATAGGAGATGGCATAAGCCCCAGAATGTCTTAAGATGGGTGAATTACTATGCTAATTTTTTCAATACTAGGTAGAGTATTTTGTTGTGCCAATGGTACTTTTGAAAAAATAGAACATAGTAGCAACCCCTGATCATCAACCTAAAGTGTTGAATTTGCTCGGGACGAGCAAAGGATAAGCTTGCGGGAGTTTGTTGACGACTGTTATATACCAATTTCACCTGTCAATATAACTCAATTATGTAAAGAGATTGTCATTTCTTGCACACATCACCTTTCTATGTAACCTATTTCCACTTGTCCTTGGAGAATGTACTACAGGCAGGGATTCTATGTAGAATTGAAGTGAAACAAGGGGGTGGGTCCTATATAATATCATTCTAGCAAATCAGGCGACACCACATGACACTACATGAATTAAATGGCCAACAAAGAGAAGTATCCGAGGCCATCCAATGGTGTAGCACCCATATCATGGAATGGGACCCAATTGTCAGTCACCTGGTGGAAGAACTGGTCGTGTGGAGCCAGGACCAGGTCGGCTGACCCCCCCTAGTTGGCCGACTAGTTCATGGCACCAAACGCGGTCAAACGCCATGTGTTGGCTCTTCCGATCTTCAAGAGGTCAGGGGTGACTGATTCATGCAGTTTTTGTGGCGGAAACCAACCCTTCTCCAAACTATAAATAGGACCCATCACCCCTCACTTCAACACACACCACTTGAGTATTCTTCCTTGCATCCACTACTCTCTACAGGTTTAGAGGAGTATAGGTTGTAGAGAGGAGAGCCTCTAGTCCATAGTCCAAGTAGGAGAGGAGTAGAAGGAGTCTCTTCCCAATTTCCAATTGGAAAAGGTATGTCTCCCATATTCCTATTTGTATTTGTGACTTTATTCATAGTAAAGATGATATCTTTAGTCTTCTCTTGTTCATATACTTTTACGAAGCGTTTCTTGTTTGATTGTGAATTCCATGTATGTCGTAGGAATAGTATTTATGATTGTGCTATACCATTATCAATATATCATCATAAACACTATAAACCTCCACTATGGTCTAATTAGCTATGATCTGACTATATTAATATGAATCACTTATGCTATAAATTAACATTGGTGCAACAATGATTTAGTTCATTGCCTTAGGATGACTTGTTTCTAGGCTCTTAAGGTAATTTTTTGATATGATAGCATGGTGCTAGGATAGAGAGTAGTGTTGAATGTCTCGTAGACCCACAGATTGAAGAGGTAGGCAGTAGGTGGTGACAGTCCTATCTGTCCTTTGTAATCCTCCACGTTCGTCTATGCCACAGGCTCTTGGCGGGAGTCGCCTAGTGTTGCTAAGGGTAAACCTGTGCCTGATGTGTTAATTCACTTAGCAAGAGAATTCATAATTAATATAATCATTAGTAACTAACTTAGGCTATGTATATGTACATTAGAAGCATATTAGGAGTATCTACCTAACTCTTAGCCTAGTTTCTTTATTACCTCCTTTATCCTCTTAGGATAGAATGCTCTTGTGTGTGTCACACTACCTCAATTACCCTTTATCCATCCTTGCTAGAACCCTACCTAGGCCAATCTAGCCTTTCCACTTGATAATTATTTTACTTTCATCTAGCTTTCCTTTTGGAATCTATAAATGACACCCTTTGAGAATACTCTTTAAAGGGAAAATGCTACATCGATAGTTTCCGTGCACTTGCAGCCATTCATCTGAGATTTAAAACCTACCAACAAGCATTTCTGACACCACTGCTAGGGATGAATTGTTAGTAGTACGTATGAAATATCAACAAGCCTCACTCTTATCAATGAATCTTACATTGTTCATGGATACGCTTGAAATTGGACCCAATACATCTTTTATTTTGTTCTTCCACATACGTACAAACGAAAATTTTGTTACCTAATCTTAAAATTCATTTGTACAAGTATTGAGAGCTAACCATCTCTTTCTATCATAGAGGGAAAGTTTCCAGGAGTAATATTAATATGCAGACATTCAAAGATCCAATTGTTAGAAACCCTAAGAGGATTCCATTTCAACATCTCTTGGCCAGAGAGTAAATTAGGATGGTTAATATCTATTAGAAATTAAGCCCGAAGGTCAACCATAACTATACGAGGCCAGAGATTTAACATGAAAACCCTCTATGAACAACCAATGAGTTTCTATGAATATGTGAGAGAATTATGCTCTCAACTATTCTAATCATTCATTCAAGCTCAAGGGGATTGCCACCATCATTGGGTGTAAGTTATTCCTTCATAGCTAAATGGTATGATGTACCTTAACCAAGGAATGACAAGATCACATCAAATGTATATTGGGTGCAAGCTATTTATATATGGCTAGATGGTATTTTATACCTTAGCCAAGGAACAATATATCACATTTAATGTTGAGCGTATGTCATTGCTTTGTGCTTATAGGTATGTTGTACCTTAGCCAAGGAATAACGGATCGTATTCAACACATGTTGGGCACAAGTCACTCCATTGGAGAGTGAGAAATCAAGTTGAAAGGAGCACAAGAAATGATTATAATAGTATTTGTGTATGGAGTGTGTTGGAGAAACACACCCCAAGAGCTCAAGAAAATTTTAATCACTCTCATTGCACAAAGTTATACAGGTCCAGACTAGTCCGATCACCCTGGACTAGTCCGATTTCTCTTTGTCCAGAATCAGACAAGTCCTCCCAATGCAGACTTGTCTACACAGTCCAGTTTCCACAGACCGGACTAGTCTGATATCACAACAGACTAGTCTAATATCTCTCTGACTAAGATCGGACTAGTCTTCCCCGATGCGGGCTAGTCCTCAGCACTTCACAGTTTGCATGAAGTCGGACAAGTCTGATATCACCACGGACTAGTCCGATATCTTTCTGACCTAAATTGGACAAGTTTGATATCTGCACAGATGAGTCTGAAAACCTTCTAACTAAAATCGGACAAGTCCACCAAGTGCGGACTTGTCCTCAATTCACTAAGGGTTTCACCACGGCCGGACTAGTCCGAACATTTCCACAGACAAAAACAGACTAGTCCGCCCAGGGCCAGACAAGTACGGTATTTCAGGACACTTAGGGTTTCCCACATGCCGCACACCGGACTAGTTCGGAGTCCACCACGGTCTAGTCCGATCTTTGTAAACTCTAACGGTAACCTTTGGAAACCCTAGTATAAATAGAGGTGCACGGCCCGACTATCATCTCTCTCGACCCCCTGCACTGTCACACCTTCCAAAAGCCTAGAAATCACGTCTCTCCACACAATCCAATGCAAGAAAGATCAAATCCTTGAGGATTAACCATAGATCAAAGGAGAGACACGTTCTTCACAACTTGATCTCATGGGTTTGATTCTCTCACACACTCTCGCTATTTCGTTGCATACTTTTTGAGTGTATTTGGTGGTGTTTGAATTTTAAATCTTGGGGAGCCCTCAACTTGCGAGAAGGCCCCGTGAACACGATTATTCTTACCCCTTAGTGATTAGTGGAAGAGAATCGACCTCCGTGGCGATTTGACAAGGGTGGGGTTGGTGAAGACCCAATCCTTTTGTGGGCTCCTCAACGTGGATGTAGATTTCCTCTGTGGAATCGAACCACGGGATAAAAAATCATTGTGTCATTTGTCTTGTTCTTATTCTTAATATTCATTGAAATATAGGGTTTGCTCAATCTAGGTTAATTTACGTTAAAACTTTGAATCTAAAGTTAACTTGTGTAACATCTAGTTTTATAGAAGCAATACTCTCTACTTGTAACTCAATTTCTGCTGCATAGAGTACTTTGATCAAAATCACTACACAAACTTGATCAACTTAGTCCGCATACACCACACTAGTCCGCACACTACAGGACTAGTCTGATTTCTCTGTGTTTGATCAGTTTGCTAAGTGTTTCAGGTTCCGACTAAAAATTCAAAAAGCCTATTCACCCCCCCCTCTAGGCTACATTCAATTGGTATCAGAGCAGGATTCTTCAAAAAGAGACTAATCGCTCGAAGAGAAGATGTCGGACATGAAGGATGTGCATAAGAGCCTCAACCTAGAGAAGGTTGAAGATGAAAAGGCTCAGTAATTGGAGAAACTCCTCGACGCCATTCAGGACTTCGAGGATGATGATGAGGAGACGCTTGAACTCAAGGCGCTCCTAAGGAAGAAAGCACTCTCCAAAGGGAAGATGAAGATCGAAGATGAAAATAAGAAGAAGAGGAGTAGTCACACCGACTACTCCCGATATCCTTTTAATTATGATCGCTTGGATTCTAACAACAACCATTACTTGTCAATCCCTCTAGGAAAAGCCCCATACTTTGATGGCACTTCAATGTGGAGGCAATATATGAAAATTGAAAGTCGCCTAGAGGGGGTGAATAGGCAATAATACCTAAAATCAATTAATTAAACAAGATTAAATTCCTGTGGCCGGACTAGTCTGCTTAGGGTTGGACTAGTCCGCTCAGCACAGGGTGAAAATCCTAAAACTTGTTTTCTATAGGGTATTAATGGAAATAAAGTTCACCAAAGATATGAGCAATATGTAGTAAACTTGTGAAGCTCAGATTGGGAGGCTCAAACACTTAGATTGCAAGTTTATAATAATGATCAAAGTGTAAGGCAATAAGAGCAAAGTGAACCCTAATAGCAATACTAGTGATCACGAAAAGCGAGAGACAAGTGAAACGATATTTATCCTGTGGTTCAGCTCCACGAAGAAGCCTACCTCCACGTTGAGAAGTCCACACAAGGACCGGGTCTCACTTGACCCTTCTCTCACCAAGCCACCACGATGGCGGGCTTGGTTTCCACTATATCAATGGGTAATCACCAAGTTCGATGGGGCTGCTCACAACTTGAGGCTCCCACAAAGCAATACAATGAGGAGCACACGAAGCTCAACTCACACCAGCCACAAAACACAACACAATGTGCAAGAGATCAAACCGAGAGCCAAAGCGCGATGATCTTCCTTTACTCTCATCCCCAAACCCTAATCTCTTCAAGATTTGCTCTTAGGCGGTTAGTAGGATGAGTGGAAGGCTTTAGAGGGCTCTAGGATGCTTGTGGTGGCGCTAGGGTTCAAGACATGTTCAAATGGGCCCGGGGGTCCCCTTTTTACAGGGTCCCGAGCCCCTTTGGCTTACATCAGCAAAGGGGCGGACTAGTCCGGCCCTATGGGACCACTGACCCTTGGTCAGTTCCCGACAACTGCCACAATGAGCAATGATCGTCACGCTACCCGCCAAATTTCCAAATTCAAACGGTCACTAGACAACGGACTAGTGCGGCCCTATGGGACCACTGACCCTTGGTCAGTTCCCGACAACTGCCACACTGAGCAACGATCGTCATGCTACCCACCAAATTTCCAAATTCAAACGGTCACTAGACAACAGACTAGTCTGGTCAACAACGAACTAGTCCGAAGTGGAACAGAACCACTTGGTCCATTCCAAAACGGAGTTTTCTGGATCGGCCTGGACTAGTCCAGCCACAGGGGCGGACTAGTCTGTCCCCCTAGGGTTTCTCTCGGTTTGTCACACTAAGTCTCAAATGGACAAATCTGTATCCAAACGGACAAGTCCAAACTACTCCAGAGAGCTTTGGTCCGTCCAAAAACAGATAAGTCCGAACTTCTCGGACTTAGCCCCAAATTCACTCAGGTTCACTCCAGAGACGTCTGGTCTGTCTCAAAACGGACTTGTCTACCATGGCCGGACTAGTCCGGCCTCCTAGGGTTTTTCTCATTTTACACTTCTCACTTGGGATTTTCTCTAAACCACCACTTTGAGCCCCTTGATATGATCTCAATGCACATGATACAACCACCCTATCACATGATATGGCTCATATAAGCTCTATAACGTAGAAACCCTAATTTCTACGCTTGAGTCTTTGATGCCCGTTTTCTCCTTTTCCTTTTTTATCTCATTTCAATCCTTGTACCTGTGCTTAAGATCAACTGAGCTCATTAGCCTCTTAATTGTCATCATCAATCATCCAAAACCCTTGTGGATGCACAAATGCACTTTCAATCTCCCCCTTTTTGGTGAATTCATGACAACACATTAAGACTTCAACAATAAGGTTAAAAATTTGGTTTCATAACATGTATTCGTATGAGTGACTCCTCCTCAATGTATGCATCATGAATAAGAGAGATTGAGAGAGTTTTCATACACATACATGTTATGGTGGGGTGCCTAAGTGATGTGTTCATAAAGTGTGATATGCAATGATTATGCAAAACAGACAATTAAATGAGGCAACACATCACAAATTTAGACAAGATACATGAATACAAGAATACATATATTAAGTCTTACAATACAACTTGAATTGAGGTTTAAAACATAAGTCCAACATAGATCATCTATCTTATCTCTCTCCTTACAACTCATTCCCCTAGATCTAAGTGCCCATTCAAGCTATCTCTATCTCCCCCCCTTTGGCATCAATACACCAAAAAGGAAAAGAAGAGAGGAAGGGCCCTTAGGACTCCTCATCGTCGGACTCAGAGTCATCATCGCCGCCTTGGCGCTCGCTGTCGCTCTCTGTGGCCTCCGGGTCAAGATGTGCCTCATCATCATCGGTCAGGGCCGCGGTGGAAGTCCCAGGTTCTCAAAACTGAGCAAGCTCCTCGGCAGTGAACTCTGGAAAGGAGGTGAGCTCACCATCGCTCTCCTTGGCGGGGGACATTAGAATGTTCAGCTTGTCGCACATCGCCTTGAGATACTTCTCATTGCGACGCTCCATGCGACATAGCCGAATTTCTGTCTTTCGGCAAGAGAAGAAGAGGTCCTTGAAACATTTGAAGAAGCCACTCCCGCATTGTGTCGAAGGCGGAGGTGGTGGAGGAGATGGCACAAAGTGAGAGGAAGAAGCGGGAGGATCCGCATTCTTCCTCCTAGGAGAAGCCCGCTCCGGAGGAGGGAGTTGTGGTCGAAGCCTCCGGTGAATGATGTCTTTCTTTAATGTGAGCCCAGAGATCTCCTCGATCATGTACATGATGAATGGAGCATATCCACATGATCGGTTGGGGGTGTGAGAGATGTTGAAGATGTCATCAAAGATATAGTCCACCACATTGAAGCGTACATCTCCATCAATGAGGACCATTAAGTGCCTCAAATTGCCTTGGATTATCCCAACATCTCCATCCTTGGGGGCAATAGTCTTTCTGAGGACCCGGTTGAGCACACTATAGAATGGCTTGATGTTTCTGATGTCCCCGACCTCATACTGGGCATGACTTGGATACATATACTCCAATGTGTCCTGATCAACTGGCTTCAAATGAGAGATGATGATTTCATTATCCAGTTGATCCTCCAAGTCAAGCAACTAAGCAAACTCCCAATATGTGGCAGAGTACTGCTCTCCATGGGTCATCCATGTAATCCTCCTGTCCCCATCGGTGTGGAAGTACAAGGTGGAGTAGAATTGAGTGATGACCTCCACATTATAGTCGTACTGGAAGGCCATAAACTTCTTCGGACCATGTTTCTCGACAGCCTCAATTACAACATTGAAGTCTTGATGATCTTTCTGGGCCATGTAATCCTAGTCTATCCATTGAGCATCTGTGACAGGGGTTTGCTTGGTCATATAGACCGTCCTGTAGTAGTCACAGTGGAAGTCACACCAGAACCGAGGATCCACTGTGCTCCTGTCACGCTGATAAACATTGATCTTTCTCAACTTGCGTGCCTTCTCAGCCCCCTTGCCCTTGAAGATGTTGGCATTGAAGGCACCTGCACGGTTTGGGTTTCGTGCTGGAGAGGACATCCTCAAGGGGCCAATGGGTTGTGGGGCACCCTTATTTACTTTGCTTGCAGCCTTCTTGGCCATAATCACCCTCTTGTTGGGTGCAGCATCAACAGGGGCCTTGCCCTTATCTTTGGAGGTCCTTGCCCCCTGATACTTTGCTTGCTCACCCAAGGTCATAAGACTCCTCCTTTTCAGGGCAGCCTCAGCAGCAGCAGAGTTGTGCTCCTCACGCTGCGTCTTCTTTCCCTCTGAGAGGCAAAGTACGCAGCTGCCATCTCTTGATACTCTCTTTGCTTTCGGTGAACGAGAGCCTGCTTCTCCGCTTCAGTCTCGGAGTCGGAAGGTGGAACATACTCATTGTTCAACATGGTTGCTGACAAGAGAAGCAAAGGAATTTGTATGAGTCAAGGAGGTTAAGGTAAAATGTAGAATTCACAAAATCAACCTAGGTTAGGGTTTTTACTGCGTAACCCGAACTTGTCCGCCCAAGGGCCGGACTAGTCCGCACTAGGTCGGACTTGTCCGCCCTGTGGCCGGACTAGTCCGGTTCATACAGTACGAACCCTAATCGAGGGAAATTTTGCAAAAACTACAGATCCTACCATAAAAATGGAGCTACATGATCACATTTATGTGTACAACAACATTTGTGAAGAAGTTTTGATCAATGGACCCAAAAGAATTGAATTTCAAGGATTTTGGAGTTAGGTCAATAATATCTCTTCAAGTCTTCGATTTGATGAAATGTAGAAGAGGAATTGACCTTCGATGCTTGGGGAAAGGTTCCTATGTACCTTAGGTCTTCAATCCACCGATTGGAATCAAGATTTTGTGGAGGGAGTCGAAAATTGCCATTTGGGAGACGGTTATCGAGCGTTTTGAGAGAGAGTGTTTGAATGGAAGTGGAGAGGTCGAGGGCACCCTGGGGAGGTTAAGTCCCTAAGGGTCGGACTAGTCCAGTTAGAGACCCGGACTTGTCCGGCCTCCGGACTGGGTCCGGACATCCTGAGACACCGGACTAGTCCGGTTCAATGGTGCGGACTTGTCCGGTCCTAGGACCTAAAACTCCTATATATTGAGTTTTATTGGAGATAAACCTTTTGGACTATTTTTCACGATCTTTGTAAATATGGTCAGTAAGCAATCAACAATCAAACTATGACAAGGATTCAATAATTTCAAAATAATTTGTAGGCAAATTGAGGAGGATGAGTTTTTCGCAAGCATGTGTGAGTTTTGAATATTACAATCAGATGTGCAAGACTTAAGCCACATTTCAAGAATCTAAGATATTTAGCTCACTTCTAAGTTCACAAAACCTTTTCTCATCTAAGGGCTTGGTGAAGATATCGGCCAATTGTTTATCAGTTCTCACATGGGAAATTGCAATGTCTCCTTTGATGGAGTGATCTCTCAAGAAATGGTGGCGAATATCGATGTGCTTGGTCCTTGAGTGTTCAACTGGATTGTGGGCTATTTTGATGGCACTCTCATTGTCACATAGGAGAGGTATATGACGCAAGTTTATGCCATAGTCCCTAAGAGTTTGTTGCATCCAAAGAAGTTGTGCACAACAACTTCTGGCGATGACATACTCCACTTCAGCTGTGGAAAGTGCAATGGAGTTTTGTTTCTTTGAGGACCAAGACACTAGAGATCTACCAAGGAATTGGAAAGTTCTCGATGTACTCTTTCTATCAACTTTGCACCCCGCATAGTCCGCATCGGAATATCCAATGAGGTTAAACTTAGAACCTTTGGGGTACCAAGGTCCTAGGCTTGGTGTGTGAACCAAATATTTAAGAATTCTCTTAACGGCGGTCAAATGACACACCTTAGGAGCGGCTTGAAATCTAGCACACATACACACACTAAGCATGATATCGGGCCTATATGCACATAAGTATAGCAATGAGCCTATCATGGAACGATATACCTTTTGGTCCACACTTGGACCATCTTCATTAAGATCGAGATGCCTGTTGGTTGCCATAGGAGTCTTGATGGGTTTGGCCTTGTCCATGTTAAACTTCTTGAGTATATCTTGTGTGTACTTGGTTTGACTAATGAATGTGCCACCCTTGAGTTGCTTCACTTGAAAACCAAGAAAAAACTTCAACTCCCCCATCATGGACATCTCAAATCGTTCTGTCATTATCTTGGAAAACTCATCACAGAAAGCTTTGTTACTAGAATCAAATATAATGTCATCGACATATATTTGGCAAACAAACAAATCATCATCAAAGTGCTTAGTGAATAGAGTATATTCCGCCTTCCCAATTTTGAAACATTTTGAGTTAGAAAGTCTCTAAGGCACTCATACCAAGCTCTAGGAGCTTGTTTGAGTCCATAGAGAGCCTTACGCAATTTGTACACATGGTTTGGGAATTCTTCATCTTCAAATCCGAGGGGTTGCTCTACATACACTTCTTCCTTGATTAGACCATTGAGGAATGCGCTCTTGACATCCATTTGATATAGCTTAAAATCATGATGAGTAGCAAAGGCAAGTAATATACGGATTGATTCAAGTCTAGCTACGGGAGCAAAGGTTTCTTTGAAATCCAAACCTTCGACTTGTGAGTACCCTTTGGCCACAATTCATGCCTTGTTCCTTGTAACCACCCCGTGTTCATCTTGTTTGTTGCAGACACCCATTTGGTGCCTACAACATTCGCATTGAGCCACTTCACAAGCTCCCATACTCGACTTCTCTCGATGTTGTTGAGCTCTTCTTGCATGGCCATCAGCCAATTCGGATCTCGTAATCTTGAACCTTGTGGGGCTCCAAGGAAGAAACAAAAGAGTAATGTTCACAAAAGTTTGCAACAAGAGATCGAGTAGTTACCCCCTTGGAGATGTCTCCAAGTATATTGTCAACGGGATGGTCCCGTTGGACGCTTTGATGAACTCATGGGTGTGGCGCTTGAGGTCTTGATTCATCATCTTGATATTCCTCATCCTCATTATCTCCCCCTTGATTGATGCCTCCATTTTCATCTTCTTGGAGCGCATCTTGGAGAATTTGATCTTCATCATTTTAGGAAGAGCTTGCTTGATGTGTAGGATGGTCACTTGCATCTTGAGGTTGTTCTTGTGGTCGTATATCTCCAAGTGCCAACCTTCCTATCACCACTTGTGGAGCTTCTTCTTGATCTAGCACATGACGATCAACTTGCTCCACTTGGGAGCCATTAGTCTCATGTTTCGTCACGTGCTACTTCAACATTTTCGGAGGATTTGTTAAAGACACGATAAGCGTAAGTGTTTGAGTCATAGCCAATCAAGAAAACCTCATCAGACTTAGAAGCAAACTTTGAAGTCCTAGGCTTCTTGTTAAGAATGTAGAATTTACACCCAAAAACACGAAAGTAAGAAATTTTGGGCTTGTTACCGGTTAGGAGCTCATATGATGTCCTCTTAAGTATGCAGTGAGGATACAACCGGTTTATGGCATGGCAAGCGGTGTTGACCGCTTCCACCCAAAACCGATCCGACGTCTTGTACTCATCAAGCATGGTTCTTGACATCTCAATTAGAGTCCTAGTCTTCCTCTCGACCACCCCATTTTCTTGAGGAGAGTAGGGGGCCGAGAACTCATGCTTGATGTCTTCTTCATCCAAAAATTCTTCAACTTGAGTATTCTTGAATTCGGTGCCATTGTCACTCCTTATGGTTATGATACTCAAGGAGAACTTATTTTGAGCTCTCTTCAAGTATCTCTTGAGAACACCTTCAGTCTCACTTGTCATGCAAAAAGAATACCCATGTCAAACGTGAAAAGTCATCAACAATAACAACACCGTATTTGTTACCACCAATACTGATGTAGGCGATTGGACCGAAGAGATCCATGTGTAGAAGCTCCAATGGTCTTGATGTTGTCATAATGTTCTTGGACGGATGTGGTGCTCCAATTTGCTTTTCGGCTTGGCATGCGCTACATGGCCTATCCTTTTCAACATAACATTCTTTAGACCGCGAATGTGCTCGCCCTTAAGGAGTCTTTGCATATTCCTCATCCAAACATGGGCTAGCCATTCCATGTTAGTTTTTGCAATTAAGCATGTATCAAGTTGGGCTTTATCCGCGGAGAAATCCACAAGATAGAGCTTTCCCTTGAGTACACCTTAAAAGCAATTGAGCCTTTGCTTCTCATTGTTACAGTCACACCCTCATTAGTGAATAAACAATTATAACCTTTGTCACATAGTTGTGATATGGACAAGAGGTTATAATCAAGTGAATCAACATGTAAAACATTTGAAAGAGTATGATTAGGGGATATAGCAATTTTAACGGTGCCAAGGATTTCTCCTTGGCTATTGTCCCCAAAATAGATTCCTTCACTTGGATCTTCATTTAGCTCATACTCCACAAACATCTTCCTCTCTCCGGTCATATGATTTGTGCATCCACTATCAAGAACCCACTTGGTTCCACTGGAGGAGTATGCCTACAAGAAAGATTTAAGCCTTGGCTTTAGGTACCCAAGCGGTGTTGGGTCCTTTGATGTTAGTCAAGAGGCACTTGGGCACCCACACACAAGGTTTGGGACTCTTGCGGTGTGGCCCAACATACCTATAACATGCCCTTCCAAACTTGTTCCTCAATAAAACATATGAAGCATCAAAATCATAGAACATTGGATGAGGCTCTTTCTTAGGCATTTTAGGTGTAGTATCAATGTTCTTTCCTTTATTGTTGTATGAGCCTCCTTTGACAAAAACAATCAAGTCTTTGCCATTCTTGAGAGTTTTGGCATTTTGCCTCATCCCCCTAGAATAACCGAAACCATCCTTGAAAAGGGGATGTCTTGTGTTGGTATATGCACTACGTGCATATGCCACATTCTCCTTGTCAAAGATGTCACCCTTGGGTGCTTGATTGGTTTGTGCCAACTTTAGCTCATCTTTAAGCTTTATGATTAAGTTTGAGCATTTACAAGGTTGAGATGCTTCGGATTTAATATTTGAGGAAGGTGAGCTTGTAGAGGAAGGTGCATTGACCTTGAGAGACTTCACTTGTGTCTCAAGGATCTTGTTAGCTTGTGTCAAACAAACAAGTTCATCCTTGAGCACAATTGTAGTGTTCTCAACGTTTGAGCAAGTTTCCTTGGTCAAAGCGAGTTCACGCTCAAGTGCCTTGCTTCTTTCTCTTTCAAGCTCCAAGAGCTCCTCAACCTCTTGACATCTCTCCTTTTGTTGGATGAGCATGTCCTCTTGACGGTTGATGAGTTTTTCCTTCTCAAATATCTCTTCCGTTAGCAATCTCAATCTCTCCAAGGTGCTTTTGCTCATGTCTTTAAGCATATGTTCATTTTCACTACTACTATCAAAGTCATCATGAGAAGAAATCGAAGAGGAGGATTTAGATTTAACCTTCTTTCTTCCCTCCTTGGCCATGAGACATGTTGGCCTTGAAATCTCCAAGTTGGGGAAGAGCTTGTTCTCCATTGTCGTCTTCTTCATAGCAATAGTTGCTACCTTCTTATCTTCATCGGAGGAGGATTCCTCATTTGAATCCCACTCCTTTCCAAGGTTGACATGTCCTGATTGCTGACTTCTTGAAGCACTTTTTCTCTTTGGGCTTGCCCTCCTTCTTCTTCTTGTTTTCTTCATGTGGACAATCCACAATGAAGTGTCCATATTCTCCACAATTGTAGCAAGCCCTTTTTGATCTTGTCTTGAGCTTGTCTTTGCTTCTCCTTTCATTTTGGTAGCCTCCCCTCCTTCTTCTATACATCCTCCTAAAGTTGTTGATAAAGAGAGCTTCTTCATCATCGCTGTCGGGACTCTCTTCATCACTTTCTTCCTTTTCTTGTGATCTTGAGGATGTTGCTTTGAATGCAACATCCCTTTTCTTGGAGGAGGAAAGCTTTTGTAGATCATTATAGAACATCGCTTCTTGCTCCATCATCTCATGGTTGATGATTCTCCCTAGCACTTCTTCGGGAGTCATTTTGTGGAAGCCCGGACTTTCATGAATTAGTGAGCAAAGAGTGACGTTTCGAGGCATGAATTCTCGAATCATCCTCTTTACTACTTCGTGGTCGGTCCAGCGGGTGCTTCCATATGACCAACTCTTGTTGATGAGAGTCTCGAGGCGGTCATACATATCTTGGGGAGATTCACCCTCCATGATGGTGAATCTTCCAAGCTCTCCTTCAATCATCTCAATCTTGGCTTCCCTTATGACACGGTTGCCTTCTTGTGCTGTCTTGAGGGTATCCCAAATGTCCTTGGCAACCTCCAACCCTTCAATGTGGTTGAACTCCTCATGAGTCAATGAGGAGGTAATCACTCCAACGGCTTGAGCATTTCGATGTAGAAGAACGGCTTGCTCTGGAGTGATGTCTTTCTCATTCTTGGGAAGATGAACACCTGTCATCACAATTTGCCACGAGCTAGGGTTTAAGAAAATGTGGTGCATATTCATATTATGCTTCCACATATAATAATCATTTCCATCAAATTGAGGAGGTTTGCCAATGGGAATAGACAAGTAATGATTGCTAGCGGTAAGTTGCTCATAATTGTAAGGATACCGGGAGTAGTCTTGTGAACTACTCCTGTTGTCGATGTTAATCGGAGCAATTGGCTTGATCTCCTTCTTCGGCATGTTGAGCTTCTCACAAAGTCGTGCCTTGAGCATCCAAACTTATTCTTCGTCATTCGGATCATCTTGAAGAACATCGACGTTCTTCGTCTTGGTGTCATCGACGACCAGCGGAACCTCGTTGTCATCCCTTCCGGCCATTACTTCTCCGAGTTGTTAGACTCTTGGGGAGAAGCCTGCTCTGATACCAATTGAAAGTCACCTAGAGGTGGGGTGAATACGCAATAATACTTGAAATCACTTAATCAAACAAGATTAAATTCCTGCGGCTGGACTAGTCTGCTCAGGGTCGGACTAGTCCGCTCAGCATAGGGTGAAAACCCTAAAACTTGTTTTCTATAGGTTATTTGCGGAAATAAAGTTCACCAAAGATATGATCAATATGTAGTAAACTTGTGAAGCTTAGATTGGGAGGTTCAAACACTTAGATTGCAAGTTTGTAATAATGATCAAAGGTTAAGGCAATAAGAGCAAAGTGAACCCTAATAGAAATACTAGTGATCACGAAAAGCGAGAGACAAGTGAAATGAGATTTATCCCGTAGTTCAGCTCCACGAAGAAGCCTACCTCCACGTTGAGAAGTCCACACAAGGATCGGGTCTCACTTGACGCTTCTCTCACCAAGCCACCACGATAGCCGGCTTGGTTTCCACTATATCAATGGGTAATCACCTAGTTTGATGGGGCGGCTCACAACTTGAGGCTCCCACAAATCAATACAATGAGGAGCACACGAAGCTCAACTCACACAAGCCACAAAACACAACACAATGTGCAAGAGATCAAACAGAGAGCCAAAGCGCGATGATCTTCCTTTACTCTCCTCCCCAAACCCTAATCTCTTCATGATTTGCTCTTAGGGGGTTATTAGGACGAGTGGAAGGCTTTAGAAGGCTCTAGGATGCTTGTGGCGGCGCTAGGGTTCAAGAAATGTTCAAATGAGACCGGGGTTCCCCTTTTTATAGAGGTCCCGAGCCCCTTTGGCTTACATCAGCAAAGGGGCGGACTAGTCCGGCCTCACACCCCGGACTAGTTTGGCCCTATGGGACCACTGAACCTTGGTCAGTTCCCGACAACTGCCACACTGAGCAACGATCGTCACTACCCGCCATATTTCAAAATTCAAACGATCACTAGACAACGGACTAGTCCGGTCATCAAAGGACTAGTCCGAAGTGGAACAGAACCACTTGGTCTATTCCAACTTTTCTGGGTCGGCCCGGACTAGTCCGGCCACAGGGGTGGACTAGTTTTCTCTCGGTCTATCACACTAAGTCTCAAACGGACAAGTCCGTACCCAAACGGACAAGTCCGAACTACTCCAGAGAGCTTTGGTCCGTGCAAAAATGGACAAGACCGGACTTCTCGGACTTAGCTCCAAATTCACTCAGGTTCACTCCAGAGACGTCTGATCCGTCTCAAAATGGACTTGTCTGCCATGGCCGGTGAAAGCATCTAGGCCCCCATGAGGTATGGTTTCGGTGATTAATGACAACCATTGGATTTCACTAATGAATTTGTGGATGCAAGGTCTCCCATATCACTCAATCAAATGGAATCTATATGAATATGAACATCAATCTCTGATCATTGGAGACCCCTATACAATCATTTTATGAGATCAATCAATATTATGAAGTTTAGAAGTAAGAGCTCATTTGTCAAAGTCTTTCAACCATAATTGACAACACTAAATGCTTGACAATCTTCAAAAGTATATTTCCAACAAATGTCTAAGAGGTCAATCGAGCAAAACACAAAAGAATCACTTAGAACAACTCGAAGCAAACAAAATCAACTCACCGGATCAACCGATGTTTCCTGAGAACAACACATTGGTCGAGTTGGTTCAGCAGAAGAAGAAGACCTCAGAACAAAGCAGTCACCGGACCATCTGATGTTAAGGGCAAAGCTACATCGGTCCTTCAGTACAGTAAGCAATAACCTTGGACTAAGTGTAGCACCGGATCATCCGATGTACAACCTTTGAACACATCGGTCAATCACTCCAGTAAGCATCAAGGTTGAACCAATTTTTGAGGAAGTGCCACCGGATATCCGATGAGAAGATAAGTGCAACATCGGTCTAACAACGGTCATATCTGACATAGTGACATCAGCTAATTTGGCTTTGACCGATGATAACTGAAGGGGAGACATCGGATCATCCGGTGTTCGCAGAGCAGTGATGTCAGCCTACTTTTCCTACGGCTATTTCGTGGAGGCTGGCTATTTATACCCCTTCAACCTGTCAAATCGAAGAGACTTGAAGCCCAGACATACTCTACACATTCTCAAGCATTCAAGGCATTGAGCTACCACTTCCATATCTTTTTCACCACTTGTACACCAAGAGATAGGCTAGAACTAGCTAGAGATAGTGCTTTTGTGCCTCCATTCTTGGTGAGTGGAATCTCTAGTGTAGTGAGAGCTGTAGGGGAGTGTCCCTTGGTGTTTGTAACTGAGAGTGACTACCGGAGCTTGCCAAGAGGATTGTGGAAGCCCGGAGGAACCAAGTTGTACAAGGCTTGACCTCCACCTTGTCGAGGTTGGCGAACGGAGAAGAATAGTGAAGATCCCTAGTCTCGGTGACTTGGGTGTGGCTATACCCATTGGTGGGTGCCACAACGTGGATGTAGGAAGATCTTGTCGATCTTGCCGAACAACGGGATAAATCTTTGTGTCTCTTCGAGAGTTTGCATCCTCTTCTCTTCACCCTACACATATGCATTTTATATACCGCGAAGTTGCTATTTACTTGATTGCATAGGTTGTTTGCGTAGGGAATTGGGCTTTTAGTAATTAAGTTTTATTGCCTTAAATTTCGAAAAGAAGCCCAATTCACCCCCCTCTTGGGCATTCGATCCTTACAATTGGTATCAGAGCAAGGTTGCTCATAGGATCATTCTAGCTTCACTGCTAGAGAGCTAAAATGGCCAAGGTTGGGGGTTCGGTTCCTATCTTCGAGGGCAAGAACTTTGCCTATTGGAAAGCACGCATGCGCTCTTATCTAGAGGCTATTGCTCCGAAGTATGGGAAGCGACCCATGCGGGGTTTGGTGAGCACAATTATGTTGGTGATCAAATTAAATGGGATGCTAAAGCTAGGAATGCAATATATGAATGTATTAGTCAAGATGTGTTTGCTAGGATTGCTAGCAAAGAAAAAGCTTGTGAAATTTGGGCTTGCTTAATAGAAATTCATGAAGGTTCTTCTCGAGTCAAGGAACTAAAATATCACATGCTTAAAGCAAAATATGATGAATTTAAGATGCTACCTCATGAAAATGTCAATGAGATGTTCTCTCACTTGAATGTACTTATTGAAGAAATTATGCTCTTGACATTGCTTCTCTTGGCAAGGGACACATCAATCGCAAGATCCTCATGCTCCTTCCCAAGCCAAAGTTCAACATCATCAACTCCATGCTTCAAAAAGAGTCTCTTGACCACATTGAAGTTTCAGAACTCATTGGAGAAATTCACGCTCATGAGATGAGTGTACTTGGAATGATGGAGCAATCATCTTCAAAAACAATTGATCTAAAGGCCTCCACCAAGAAAACAAGCCTCAAGAAGAAGAAGGTGGTTGAGCCTAGCTCAAGTGAAGAAGAACAAGCATCAAGTGAAGATGACGATGATGAGCTTGCATTGATGATGAGAAAGTTCTCACGCTTGAACTCCAAGATTACTAAGAAGGGATACACATTTGATCCAAAAAAGAAAGCGTTTCTACCAAGGAAAGATGATCACAAGACTTGCTACAATTGTGGTGACCAAGGCCACATCTCCTATGATTGTCCAAAACCGGACAAAAGAAAAGAGAACCACAAGAGCAAGCATCGCAAGCTTCAAGATAGTGAAGATAATGAAGAAGAGGCCAAAACCAAGCCAAGATCCTTCGGGAAGAGGAAACATGACAAGGGCAAGAAGGCAAAACTCTTCCCAAAGAAGAGAAATGGGCCACAAAAGGTGTTCATGTGTGAGGCAAATGAATGGGTCACCGACGAAGAAACAAGTGATGAAGAGAGTGAAGCGGAAGAAGAAAGTTTGGCCGGCCTTGCCATTGCCAACAATGATGACTCACCTCTTCATCCACCACCCATGTGCCTCATGGCGAAAGGTAACACCAAGGTGAACTACAAAGCTGGAGGAAAGCATTGGGTACTCGATAGCGGGTGCACTCAACATATGACCGGCAATGATGGTATGTTCACCACCATAGAAAACCCCGGCAATCATGAACAAGTCACCTTTGGTGATAACTCTAAGGGTAAGATAATTGGGTTAGGTAAGATCGCTATTTCAAATGACTTATCTATTTCTAATGTGTTGTACGTTAAGTCACTTAGTTTTAATTTACTTTCTATTGCACAATTATGTGATCTTTGACTAACGTGCACCTTTAGCAAAAATGATGTTGTTGTGAGTAGTCAAACAAGCCAAGAACTAGTCTTCAAAGGATTTCGGCATGGACATCTCTACCTTGTAGACTTCTCCAACAAGAATGCTAGCTTGACCACTTGTCTTTTCACCAAGACAAGTTTGGGTTGGCTATGGCACCGACGCATAGCGCACATAGGGATGAGCAATCTAAAGAAGTCATTCAAGCATGGCATGGTGACCGGCGTGAAGGATGTCACATTTGAGAAGAATAAGCTTTGTAGTGCTTGTCAAGCCAGGAAGCAAGTTGCTTCACACCACCCAATGAAGACAATGGTGTCAACCTCCAAGCCACTTGAACTACTTCACATGGACCTCTTCGGACCGTCCACATATCAAAGTCTTGGCGGTAACCTCTATTGTCTTGTTATAGTTGATGACTACTCTCGCTATGCTTGGACTTTGTTTCTAGGTGACAAGAGTGAAACTCTGGAAGTGTTCAAGACCTTCGCTAACCGCGCTCAAAGGGAATTTCAACTTCCCATCATCAAGGTCCGGAGTGACAACGGCACCGAATTCAAGAACTACAACATTGGGGAGTGGTGTGACCGTGAAGGCATGAAACATGAGTTTTTGGCCAGATACACTCGTCAACAAAATGGTGTTGTTGAAAGGAACAACAAGACTCTCATCACTCTTGCGCGAGCAATGCTTGATGACTATGGCACGTCAGAGAAGTTTTGGGCTGAAGCAATCAACATGGCGTGCCATGCCGCAAATAGGGTCTACCTACATCGACTACTTCAAAAGACCCCGTATGAACTTCTCATTGGGAGAAAGCCCAACATCTCCTACTTTCGAGTCTTTGGGTGCAAGTGCTACATCTAACGCAAGAAAAAGCTCGGTAAGTTTGAAAGAATATGTGATGTTGGTATATTTCTTGGTTATGCATCAAACTCAAAAGCATATCGAGTATTCAACCAAACCTCCGATTTAGTTGAGGAAAGTTGTGATGTTGAGTTTGATGAAACTAATGGCTCCCAAGAGGAGAGTTTTGGTCATGATGAAATAGATGATTAGCCTCTACGAGAAGCCATGAAGAACATGACCATTGGAGACATCAAGCCTAAAGTTGAGGAGAGCCATGATCAAGGGGGGGCTTCAAGTTCCAACATCAACACTTCCATGGCGCCTCAAGTTGACGAAGAAGAGAAGGATGATCCATTGCTGACTCAAGACTCACAAGCCACACAACATCAAGAAGAAGAAGAAGTCCATGATCAAGTCCAACCACAAGATGAGCAACACGCATCACCACCGCCAAGTGTTTCACAACCACTTATGAGGCATGGACGCATCTCCAAGGCGCATCCGTTGGACCAAATCATCGGAAGTCCGTCAAGGGGTGTAAGTACACGCTCTCGCCATTTCGCTTCGTTTTGTGAGCACTACTCGTTTGTTTCATGTGTAGAACCCACACACATTGAGGAAGCACTCCAATACCCAAATTGGGTGATGGACATGCAAGAAGAACTTAACAACTTCATCCGCAATGAAGTTTGGGTGCTGGAGGAGCGACCCAAGGACAAGAACGTCATCCGAACAAAGTGGGTATACCGCAACAAACAAGACGAGAACGGCGTGGTGGTCCGCAACAAGGCAATACTTGTGGCCAAGGGGTTCTCGCAAGTTGAAGGACTAGACTTTGGGGAAACATTTGCCCCAGTCGTCCGGCTAGAAGCCATCTGTATACTTCTTGCCTTTGCTTCACATCATAATATTAGACTTTATCAAATGGATGTGAAAAGTGCCTTTCTTAATGGTTACGTTAACGAGCTTGTTTATGTTGAACAACCTCCCGGGTTTGAAGATCCGAGGAATCCTAATCATGTGTATAGGTTGCACAAGGCGCTCTACGGGCTCAAGCAAGCACCTAGGGCATGGTATGAACGACTACGGGATTTCTTGATCCTACAAGGATTCAAGATCGGGAGGGTGGACAGTACACTTTTCACCAAAGACATCAACGGAGAATTATTTATTTTTCAAATTTATGTTGATGATATTATTTTTGGTTCAACTAACGAAGCTCTTAGCCATGAGTTTGGCAAAATGATGTCTAGGGAATTCGAGATGTCGATGATTGGAGAGCTCAACTTCTTCCTTGGATTCCAAATCAAGCAACTTCAAGAGGGGACCTTCGTCTATCAAGAGAAGTATACCAAGGACCTCTTGAAGAAATTTGAGATGGGAGATTGTAGCTCAAGAAGCACTCCAATGGCAACAAATTGTCATCTCGACGTGGATAAGGACGGTAAACCTATTGATCAATCTAACTACCATTCTATGATTGGTTCATTGCTTTACCTTACCGCATCTAGGCCCGATATCATGTTTAGTGTATGTTTGTGTGCTCGCTTTCAAGCGGCACCTAAAGAATTGCATCGGAAGGCGGTCCTTAGGATACTTCGGTATCTTAAGCATACCCCTAGTGTGGGCTTGTGGTCCCTAAAGGTTCAAAATTCCATCTCTTGGGATACTCGGATTCGAACTTTGCCGGATGCCGCATGGATCGCAAGAGTACCTCCGGTGGGTGCCACTTGCTTGGGCGTTCCCTAGTTTCTTGGTCTAGCAAGAAGCAAAATTCCGTCGCCTTGTCCACGGCGGAAGCAGAATATATTGCGACCGGTGCATGTTGTGCCCAAATTCTTTATATGAAGCAAACCCTTTTGGACTTTGGTATTAAACTTGGTTGTGTGCCTCTCCTTTGTGACAATGAAAGTGCGGTTAAGATAGCTAAAAACCCCGTTCAACACTCCCGCACTAAGCACATTGATATTCGCCATCACTTCTTGAGGGACCATGAAGCTAAGGGAGACATATCATTGCGAGGTGTTAGGTCCGAAGAACAATTGGCGGATATCTTCACTAAACCACTTGATGAGAAAACTTTTTCTAGGCTAAGAAGTGAGTTAAATGTGCTAGATGCATCGAACGTCATGTAAGTTGCCATGATCATGTAAGAATGCATCTCATATAGGTCTTGTCTAACTTTCAAAGGATAGGGGTGAGCAAGGGTTAGCTTGGGATGGAGGTTCTTTTGGGTTTCCCCAAGGCTTGGAGAGTGGCTCTCCCTGAAGAAGCCTTTGAAAGATTCAAACTTGACAAGATAGATTTATTTTATGTCTTGCATGATGCCTGCCATATAGACTTGCACTCATACTTAAATTTCTTGCACTATAATTTGTTTGGCATTGCATACGGTAGATTGTCACAAAGTAGAACCCACCTCATGAGAAAAAGACTTGTTTGAAATGCAATATATCAACTCATATGATGTGGGAAGAACAAAATGTTGGGTGCGTTAATGCCTAAAGGAACATGCTTTAAAGAGACAGAAGTCTTCATCCTCTAGCTCACAAAGCACGGGCCTTACATTTTATTTGGATATTTTCCTCCCTTTTTATCGATGTTTTGTTTGCTTTGGGCTTAGCCAAGTTATTGGCATATTAGCATTTTTTTGAGGGGTAAGGGGTTGCCCAAAAAGTCCTGAGACATGTGTTTCTCATTGTTTGTTTGGTCAAAGGACATATATGGGATGTTGCTGTTTTGTCGTCATCGGATTATCCGATGCTTAGGTCAGACCATCATCGGATCAGTTGGTGTTCAAAGACCAAGAGCCAGTTTATTCAGTAACACAAATCAACCAACGAGTTCATTCTGCTAAACATCAGTCTATCCGATGTTCACATTTCTGGAACTGTGCTGAAATCCACCTCTACTCCAGGCAGCAGCTCCGACGACAGCACCCCCGACGGTGACCAGTTCGTCATTGCTCCGAGCACTCAGGGTTCTTAGGTACTCGGAATCCTTTTTAGTGTCTTGATGCCAAAGGGGGTAAAGAGTTAGAGAGTCAGGGGGAGGGTTGCTTAGAGGGTTGCTTAGTCTCAGGGGGAGTCTATATCTTTTGTAATTTGGTGTTTTTGCCACTCCTTTGTTATTTGCTCTCATTTTTTGTTTTATTGAGTTATTAATCGATTGAGCTTTCAAATTATTAATCTCTTTTGAGGCTTCAAGTTTTAAGTGTGTACTCATTGCATATCTTCTTAAGTATTGTATTATCAAATTCATTACTATTATGCTTCACTTGTTGTGTTGTCATCAATCACCAAAAAGGGGGAGATTGAAAGCATCTAGGCCCCCATGAGGTATGGTTTCGGTGATTAATGACAACCATTGGATTTCACTAATGAATTTGTGGATGCAAGGTCTCCCATATCACTCAATCAAATGGAATCTATATGAATATGAACATCAATCTCTGATCATTGGAGACCCCTATACAATCATTTTATGAGATCAATCAATATTATGAAGTTTAGAAGTAAGAGCTCATATGTCATAGTCATTCAACCATAATTGACAACACTCAATGCTTGACAATCTTCAAATGTATATTTCCAACAAATGTCTAAGAGGTCAATCGAGCAAAACACAAAAGAATCACTTAGAACAACTCGAAGCAAACAAAATCAACTCACCGGATCAACCGATGTTTCCAGAGAACAACTCATCAGTCGAGTTGGTTCAGCAGAAGAAGAAGACCTCAGAACAAAGCACTCACCGGATCATCCGATGTTAAGGGCAAAGCTACATCGGTCCATCAGTACAGTAAGCAATAACCTTGGACTAAGTGTAGCACCGGATCATCTGATGTACAACCTTTGAACACATCGGTCAATCACCCCAGTAAGCATCAAGGTTGAACCAATTCTGGAGGAAGTGCCACCGGATCATCCGATGAGAAGATAAGTGCAACATCGGTCTAACAACGGTCATATCTGACACAGTGACATCAGATAATTTGGCTTTGACCGATGGTAACTGAAGGGGAGACATCGGATCATCCGGTGTTCGCAGAGCAGTGATGTCAGCCTACTTTTCCAACGGCTATTTCGTGGAGGTTGGCTATTTATACCCCTTCAACCTGTCAAATCGAAGAGACTTGAAGCCCAGACATACTCTACACATTCTCCAGCATTCAAGGCATTGAGCTACCACTTCCATATCTTTTTCACCACTTGTACACCAAGAGATAGGCTAGAACTAGCTAGAGATAGTGCTTGTGTGCCTCCATTCTTGGTGAGTGGAATCTCTAGTGTAGTGAGAGCTGTAAGGTAGTGTCTCTTGGTGTTTGTAACTGAGAGTGACTACCGGAGCTTGCCAAGAGGATTGTGGAAGCCCGGAGGAACCAAGTTGTACAAGGCTTGAGCTCCACCTTGCCGAGGTTGGCGAACGGAGAAGAATAGTGAAGATCCCTAGTCTCGGTGACTTGGACGTGGCTATACCCTTTGGTGGGTGCCACAACGTGTATGTAGGAAGATCTTGTCATTCTTGCTGAACCACGGGATAAATCTTCGTGTCTCCTCGGGAGTTTGCATCATCTTCTCTTCACCTTATACTTATGCATTTTATATACCGTGAAGTTGCTATTTACTTGATTGCATAGGTTGTTTGCGTAGGGAATTGGACTTTTAGTAATTAAGTTTTATTGCCTTAAATTTTGAAAAGAAGCCCAATTCACCCCCCCCCCCTCTTGGGCATTCGATCCTTAGAGTCGGACTAGTCCGTCCTCCTAGGGTTATTCTCATTTTAGGCTTCTCACATGGGTTTTTCTCTAAACCACCACTTTGAGCCCCTTGGTATGATCTCAACGCACATGATACAGCCACCCTCTCACATGATATGACTCATATAAGCTCAATACCACAGAAACCCTAATTTCTACGCTTGAGTCTTTGACGCTCATTTTCTCCTTTTCCTTTTTGTGGGTTTTTATCTCATTTCAATCCTTGTACCTTTGCTTAAGATCAACTGAGCTCATTAGCCTCTTAATTGTCATCATCAATCATCCAAAACCCACGGGGATGCCTAGATGCACTTTCAAAAATGCATCTAATCTCACTTAACCCCAGCTTGTGGCATATAGTGTGTACAGGAATAGATATCCCGCACGACGATGAAGAGCTCACCCCAAGCCAAGAGCAAGTGATTCATCGGAACGCTCAAGCTGCAGCAGTCATCACATCATCATTGAGTCAAGATGAGTTCACCAAGGTGAACGGACTCGAGATTGCAAAAGAAATATGGGACACACTACAAACTGCACATGAAGGCGATCATCATGTGCGAGAAGCCAAGATTGAGATGATCGAAGGCGAATTGGGAAGATTCGCCATAGAAGAAGATGAGTCACCGCAAGACATGTACAATCGGCTGAAGAATCTCATAAACAAGGTTCGAGCATATGGAAGCAAGAAGTGGAATGATCACGAGGTGGTGAAGCTTATTCTTAGAGCCTTCATTCCTTGTAATGTTACCCTGTGCTCGATGATTAGAGAAAGCCCCGGGTATCGGAATATGACCCCGGATGAATTGCTTGGAAAGATTGTCAACATTGAGATGATGGAGAAACAAGCCAAGCATGTCAAAGAAATTGCCGATCTCACCTCGGCAAAGAAGAAGGGGGTCGCCTTGAAATCCACTTGCAAGCCCTTGTCAAAACAAGATCGAAAGACTCAAGAAGAAGATGACAGTGATGATGAGAGCAGCAACTTAGATGAAGAAGACATGATCCTATTTATGAAGAAATTCAAGAGGATGATGAAAAGAAGACAAGGGGGTAGATCAAATGAGGGAAAATACAAAGATAAATCAAGACCAAAGTTGAGGCGGGCAAGCTATAACTGTGGTGAGTATGACCACTTTATAGTTGATTGCCCTTATGAAGAAAACAGGAAGAAGACCAAGGAAGCAAAGCCTCAACCCAAGAAGACCTTCATGAAGAAAAAAGTAATTGGACAAGCGCGTCTAGGAAAGTAGTGGGACTCAAATGATGAGTCCTCATCCGAAGAGGAAGAGGAGATGGCTAGCATAGCCATCGAGAAGGCAACCAAGAAATCCACCCTCTTCCCAACTATCGGCGCATGGAAGGGCAACGACACATGCCTAATGGCGAAGGAAGGTAAAAGAAAGGTAACAACAAAATCTTCCTCCTCGCATTCTTTTAATAGTGTTAGTGATAACTATAGTGATGATGAAGATATGCTAGTTGGCTTAGATAAGAAAACTGCTGCTAAAAGAAATTCTTGATGGACAAGCTTGTTGATGGGGAGGGGCTAATTGATCATCAAGAAGATATGATCATCCTCCAAAAGAAAGAGTATCTCAAGATCAATGAGCTCCTTGAACTTGAAAAGGAGCGAAGCAAGTCACTAGAACTTGAGTGAGCTTCAAGCAAGGAAGCTTGCTTGAAGTTAAGCGACTCAAATGTATCATCAAGGATGAACTTGCTAACTTAACCAAGGTTAACAAAATCCTTGACGTAAAAGTTAAGTCACTCAAGCAAAGTGACCCTTCATCCTTTTCAAGCTCACCTACTCAACACTTCAAATCTGAAACTACTATTATTTGTTCATGTGCTAAACTTGAAACTAGCTTGAAAGACAAGTCAGACTCGACCAAGGACAAGCATCCTTCCCGAAGTGGCATATTTGACAAGGAGAAGGTAAAGTATGCACGCAGTGCATATTTGACCACAAGACCTCCTAATGTCAAATATGGCATTGGGTATTCTTATGGTGAAAAGAAAAATGCTAGAAGCCATAAGAATAAAAAGGAGGGCATTGTCTTTGTCAAGGGAAACTCCTCTCAAGCTAGAAAGACCATTAAAGTTGATAAGTCTAAGATGGTTAACACACATGAACAACAACTCTTATTTAGAACCTTTAATGCATCTTATGTTCTTATGAAAAGCAACTTCGGTAAAGTGTATGCCAAATATATTTGGCCACGCCATGGGAACACGAAGTCCCATGTGTGGGTGCCCAAATCACTTGTGACTAACCTCAAAGGACCCAAGCAAGCTTGGGTACCTAAAACCAAGGCATAATTTGTTTTTGCGGGCCTATTCCTCCAGTGGATCGAAATGGGTGCTAGATAGTGGATGCACCAACCACATGACCGGAGAAAGAAGGATGTTTGTTGAATATGAAGAAAATAAAGATCCAATCGAGGGCATCTATTTTAGAGACAATAGTCAAGGAAGGGTGCTCGGTACCGGTAAAATTGCAATATCATCTCAACACACGCTTTCTCAAGTTTTTCATGTCGACTCCTTAGATTATAACCTTCTATTTATATCTGAATTATGTGACAAGGGTTATAATTGCTTGTTCACTAATGAGAGTGTCACCGTCTCTAGAAGGAGTGATGACTCGGTTGCATTCAAGGGTGTGTTAAAGGGGAAGCTTTAACTTGTTGACTTCAACAAAGATTAAGCCGAACTTGACACATGCTTGATTGCAAAAACCAACATGGGTTGGCTGTGGCATAGACGGCTAGCATATGTTGGTATGAGGAATCTTCAAAAACTCCTCAAGGGCAATCACCTCCGAGGTTTGAAGGATGTTGTTTTTGAGAAAGACAGGCCTTGTAGCGCGTGCCAAGCCGGAAAGCAAGTAGGAGCACCTCATCGCGCAAAGAACGTCATGACAACAACAAGACCGCTCGAGCTACTTCACATGGATCTGTTTGGTCCAACTGCATACATAAGCATCAGCGGTAACAAATACGGCTTAGTAATTGTTGATGATTTTTCGCGCTTCACGTGGGTTTTCTTATTACATGATAAGACAGAAACTCAAGGAACCCTCAAGAAGTTCTTCAAGTGTGCCCAAAATAAGTTCTCATTAAAGATCAAGAACATACGAAGCGATAATGGCACGGAGTTCAAGAACACCCAAGTTGAGGAGTACCTCGACGAAGAAGGGATAAAGCATGAATTTTCAGCACCGTATTCCCCTCAACAAAACGGAGTAGCGGAAAGGAAGAACCGAACTCTCATAGAGATAGCGAGGACAATGCTTGATGAGTACAAGACTTCGGATCGGTTTTGGGCGGAAGCGGTTAACACCGCTTGTCACACCATAAATTGACTCTATCTTCATCGACTTCTCAAGAAAATAGCATATGAGCTACTCACCGGTAACAAGCCGAATATTTCCTATTTTCGAGTTTTCCATTCTAAATGTTATATCTTGAACAAGAAGCCTAGGACTTCAATGTTTGCTTCGAAGTCCGATGAAGGTTTCTTGCGTGGCTATGATTCGAACTCTTATGCCTATCGTGTCTTCAACAAGGTCTCTGGACTTGTTGAAGTAGCACGTGATGTAGTGTTCGATGAAACTAATGGCTCTCATGAAGAGCAAGTTGATCCATGTGTGCTAGATAGAGAAGAAGCTCCATGTCAAGCGCCGAGAAGAATGACGTTGGGCGATGTTTGACCACGAGCGCCACCTCCAAATGCGAATGATGAAGATGAACCACAAGTGGAGATAAATGATCAAGGGGGGGCTTCGACATAAGATCAACCTCAAGAAGACGAAGATGATCAACACACCAATGAAGGCAACCATCCAGGGGCAGAAGAAGACGATCATGAAGGTACAAGACCGCAAGTGCCACACCCAAGAGTACACCAATGTGTCCAAAGAGATCACCCAACCGACAAAATAATTGGTGATATCCAAAAGGGAGTAACTACTAGATCTCGAATTGCTAATTTTTGTGAACATTACTCTTTTTTATCCTTTTTGGAACCGTGCAGGATTGAGGATTCGTTGAAAGATTCGGATTGGGTGGTGGAAATGCAAGAAGAACCTAACAACTTCAAACACAACGAGGTGTGGCAACTCGTCAAAAGACCCAAGTTAACCATTGTCGGCACCAAATGGGTCTTTTGCAACAAACAAGACGAACACAGGGTAGTGACAAGGAACAAGGCGTGACTTATGGCCAAAAGGTATTCAGAAGTCGAAGGTTTGGATTTTGATGAAACTTTTGCTCCCGTAGCTAGGCTTGAATCAATTAGAATATTACTTGCATATGCTACTCACCATGATTTCAAGCTCTATCAAATGGATGTGAAAAGCGCCTTCCTCAACAGACCAAACAAGGAGGAGGTGTACGTGGAGCAACCCCCCGGATTCGAAGATCAAGAGTTCCCCGACCACGTGTTCAAACTGCGTAAGGCTCTCTACGGCCTCAAACAAGTTCCTAGAGCTTGGTATGAGTGACTTAGAGATTTTTTAATTGAAAATGGTTTAATATTGGCGAAGCCGGTTATACCTTGTTTACTAAGCACTTCAACAATGATCTGTTCATTTGTCAAATTTATGTTGATGATATTATCTTTGGTTCAACTAAAAAATCCTTTTGTGAAGAATTTAGTAAAATCATGACAGATAGATTCAAGATGTCCATGATGGGAGAATTGAAGTATTTCTTGGGTTTCTAAGTGAAGCAACAAAAGGAAGGGACATTCATTAGCCAAACCAAGTGCACTCAAGACATACTCAAGAAGTTTGGAATGGACAAGGCAAAGCCTATAAAGTATCTCATGGCAACAAATGGACACTTGGATCTCAATGAAGACGGACCAAGCATGGATCAAAAGGTATATCGCTCCATGATTGGCTCCCTACTTTACTTATGTGCATCTAGGCCTGATATTATGTTGAGTGTATGTTTGTGTGCAATATTTATAGCCAATCCTAAGGAGTGTCATTTGACAGCCGTAAAAAGAAAAGAATCTTGCGATATTTAGTTCATACACCAAAACTAGGCCTTTGGTATCCTAAAGGTTCCAAATTCAATCTCATTGGATACTCCAATACAAATTATCCCGGATGCAATGTAGATAGAAAAAGTACCTCCGGTACATGCCAATTCCTAGGTAGATCCCTAGTTTCTTGATCCTCCAAGAAACAAAACAGCATTGCCTTATCCAAGGCCAATGCAGAGTATGTTGCAGCCGGAAGTTGTTGTGCACAACTCCTTTGGATGTGACAAACTCTAAGGGATTACGGTGACAATATGAGCCGTATTCCACTCCTTTGTGATAATGAGAGTGCCATTAAAATTGCCCATAAACCCATTGAGCACTCTAGGACCAAACACATAGACATCCGACATCACTTTTTGAGAGACCACTCAATGAAAGGCGACATAATCATTTCCCATGTCAACACCAATAAGCAACTAGTTGATATCTTTACCAAGCCACATGATAAAAAATGTTTTTCCGAGCTTCGACTAAATATCCTAGATGCTCAGAATGTGGCTTGAAAACTTGCATACCTGTATGGCTTCTTCAAAATCCATTGCTTGTGTTATGAAAAGCATCTCTCTCTATTTTCTTCGAAAAACTATGTTAATTACTTGATCTTGGTTAATTATGGTATAGCTTGAATGTTGTATGCCTACTGATCATATTCATCAAGATTATTGTGTGTTTTGCCCCCTATTTTTCTTTGTAAGAACCTTCAAATATATATGAATGGGCTAATTATATCTGTTCTGGTGACCACGGACTAGTCTGTGGTTACCCGGACTAGTCCGCACACTGCAGACTAGTTCGTAGAGGTCCGGAAGTCCGGACTAGTCCGATCGACCACGGACTAGTCCGATTTTTCGACTCCATAACCCTAAGGCCGCCAAACCCTAATTCCCTTCATCCTCACAACGTCTCTCACACTCTCTCTCCTCACTCAAGCGCCCCCAAAGCGATTTGGCAAGTTCTCCACCAAATCTTATTGAATATCTGTGGGAAATAATCTTCATCACAAGAGGATCGAAGATCACGGACTTATCCGCACCAACAACGCCTCCAACCTCAAGAATCAAAGGATTTTGGTAAACTTTCTCCAAAACCCTACAACCTTCGATTTCTTGTATTGTGGACCAAATAGCTTAGCTCTACTTGTTAGCACATGATTCCTTGTTGTATTACATCTCTATTGAGCTATCTTCGCATTGAGAACCACCATTAATCTGATTGTTAGGGTTTGAACTGTTGAACACCGGACTAGTCTGGTCTCGATACAAACAAGTCCGGTTATCCCGACTAGTCCGCACTTGAGCACCGGACAAGTCCGTTTTTTAATAGAACTCAACCCTAAATTCCTCTACTCAATGCGTTTCCTTTCCATCAATTCTTATCCTTGTACTGTACAATTCTCTTGTCAAGACCATGTCAAGCTCCAACGTTGAGATCTCCAATTTTGAGGCTGAGTTGGACCAAGAGTCTTTGCTTCGGCCTCGATGGGCCAAAGCAAGAAGAGGCAACACCGTGCCGCTGACCCGTCGCCCAGTCCACCTCAAGTGCAACGAAAGGTCGTGGCCAAGAAGTCAGCATCCAAAGGAAAGGATGCAGCTGGTCCCAGCTTGGCAGCTCCTCGCCAAGCTAAGGGAAAAGGGAAAGGGATCGCCACCGATCCCATTGGCTCCCTCCAGAAGAATTCTCTGAGGCAGGGGACCAGAGACCTGACTGAAGAAAGGTTCATTGGCAATGGGAGCGATGTTGCTTCGAAGCTCAGGGCAATTGACTGCTACAGCAGTTCTAGAAAGGCAGCGGATGCAAGGTTCTAAAGCAACTTCCACGCGGACTATTATAGTTTTGTCTATCTTACGATGAAGACTCCAGTGGTCCAAAGCCAATGGATTGACTGGACACACTTTGAGAGGAAGAGCTGCCCAACATTTGATGAAGTGATACAACATGTGGAGAGGCATGGGCTCAAAGACTTGTTTGCTTTCAGGTGCAACTGGAATGATGAAGTAATAGCCCAATTCTATTCAACCTGCTATTTTGCTAGTGATGAAGAGGAGAGGGTGACTTGGATGACACATGAATCCAAGTACACCATTACTTATGATGAGTTTGCAAGATTGCTTCACCTAGAAGACACTAGCAACAATGAGCTAATCATCCACAACATTGGTGTCTTGGAGAAGGATAAGATGGAGTTTCTCTATGACACATGCCTGAAGTTCAACCCTCCATCGACCAAGAACATGAAGTCCTTCTTCATGGTTCTCAACAGGGTGCTGAGAAAGACCATAGCTCCAAAAGATGGAGATGCAGGAAGTGTCCAAGGCTACCTAAGAACACTGATGAAGGTGATAAGAAAGAACCAAAAGTTTGATATCTTCAACTATATTTGGAATGATATGGTGAATATCTCCTGCACACCGAACCATTCCTGTGGTTATGCACCCTACCTCATGTTTACGATTGAGAAAGTCACAGGAATTGAGTTCGTAAAGGATGTGGAGCACACTCCCCTGAGGCCTCAGAAGCCTTCCCAAGCCACTCTCCCAGCTGCTCCATCTCCTGTATCTAGTGAGGAGGCTCCAAGGAGGGCCCAAGCTGAAGCAAGACCACCATCAAGTACAGGAGCTAATACTTCCAAGAAGGGGTCCCCCAGTGGCATCTTGAAGTACTTAGTCACCATCTTTGGCTCCTGCAAGAAGGCTGAGTTGAAAGTTCACAAGTTGATGTGAGACCTATGTGTGCTGAATACATTGGCTTGTACTGAATACATTGGCTTTGATGATAAAAGTTCTGAAATTCTGCTAAAACATCTTTTTTTAGCAAGGTCCGACTCTAGCTCCGAGCTTTTGCAAGGTCCAACATAAGGTCCGATATGTTTTGCTAGGTCTGACTTTTGTTGGTTAGCTCCGGCATGTCTTTGTTAGCTTCGGCATGTCTTTGTTAAGCTCTGACATGTTTCTCTAGCTCAGGCTTTTGGATTAACTAGTTCCGACTAGTTTTGGTCAGCTCCGGCACTAGGTCCGACTAGCTTTTGGTTAGCTCCGGTGCTAGGTCCTGCTAGTTTTGGTAAGCTCCGGTGCTAGGTTGTACTAGCTTTGGTAAGCTCCGGCTCTAGGTTCTCCTAGATTTGGCAAGCTCGGCTCAAGCTCCGGTTAGCTTTGGCAAGGTTCATAGCTTGATCGTAATGTTCCAAGTTTTCATGTGAAATGTTTCGAACTTGCTTTACACTTATGGAAAGGTTGCTTAGTATTCTTTTAC